>WSYH01001326.1:0-127767 GCA_036426205.1 Ascaphus truei
GATGGCACCACAGGGGAAGGTAAAGCGGCCACTGCGGGAGAGAGGGAGTGGGGAGGATCAAAGCAGGGACTCAGGGAGCGCGTGGGTATGCGAGACCTGCAGGGAACGCGCTGCGGCAAGGGGAGAGAGGTAGAAGGTAAAGGAGAGGAGTGGGAAGAAGTAGAAGGGGCAACAGGAGATGGGAGAGAGGGACAAGGAGGGGAAGGAATCTCCTGAGTCGTCACAGCTACGACTTTCAACTCTCTCAAAAATATCGTACTGCAACAGGATCACATCCCTGCTGGTATTGCAGTTCCTGAGGGTCGCCTCTACACTTTTCCTCTGCACCGCAAAAAAGTTCTCCAATGGAGACACTCCTCCACATCAGCAGGTCACCCTGGGAGCAGGAGAACGTTGGACCTTATCTCTCAAACATTTGGTTGCCTGAGATTCAGATGGATGTCAAGAACTTTGTAGCCGCGTGCCCAACTTGTGCCAGGACTAAAACTCCTAGGAATCTTCCTTCGGTACTTCTTCAGCCCTTCCTGTCCCCGATCGGCCATGGACACATTTATCCATGGATTTCATTGTAGATCTACCCATATCCAGGGCATGAACACGATCCTCGTGGTGGTGGATCGATTCTCAAAACAATCTCACTTTATACCTCTCATAGGTCTTCCAAATTCCTCCAAACTGGCTGATATATTTATCAGGGAGAGTTTTCACCTTCACGGAGTGCCAATGGTCATTGTATCGGATAGAGGTTCCCAATTTGTGTCTCGCTTCTGGCGTTCTTTTTGTTCGCAAATTGGGCATCGCCATTCACTTTTCCTCTGGATATCACCCACAAACTAATGGTCAGACTGAGAGGACCAACCAGTCCCTGGAACTATACATACAGTGTCTTGTGTCCGATTCACAGGATGATTGGTCTGAACTTTTACCCTGGGCAGAGTTCATACATAACAACACACGAAGCAGATCTACTCTGGAATCCCCATTTTTTGTGAACTATGGGTTCCACCCATATACTCTTCCTCTCTCCTCTTCCTCATTTGGGGTCTCAACGGCAGACGACAGGATTAAAGAACTGCAAAATCTCTGGAAAAGTGTTCAGGTGAACATCAGGACAGCCACTAATAGGCAGAAGACCCAGACAGGCCATTATCACAGGCCAGCGCAGGATTTCAAGATCAGCTACAGGGTCTAGCTGTCCTCTAGAAACATCAGGCTGAACGTCCCTTCTATGAAATTCGCACCTAGATTTCTCGGTCCCTTCCCTATCGCAGAAAAGATCAATCTGGTCGCATATCGGCTCTCCTTGCCTTCTTCCCTGAGGATCCCAGCCATCTTTCATGTGTCCCTGCTTAAACCTGTTGTTCAAAATGCACATTTGGTTCCAGTCTCTCCTACTCCTTCTCATATGGTGCAAGGCCAACTCAAATACGAGATACAGTACAATCCATTCTGGAGTCCAAGTTCTCTAGAGGACCATTGCCTTATCTGGTCCACTGGAAAGGTTTTGGCCCAGAAGAAAGGTCATGCATCCTGAGCAATCGGGTTCACACCAACAGGTTGGTTCGTTTTTTCCATCTCAAATTTCTGGACAAACCGTGCTGGAGTCGCCCAGAGGTCGCTCCTAGAGGGGAGGGGGGGTACTGTAAGGATTCGCCATCCTGATGGCCGGAACCCACATATTCAGCCTTCTACATCTAGCACTCAAGTATTGCATTCCCATGGCGGTTCCACTACACCCGCGCGCCCGTGCGATGCGCGATCAGTCTGTCCTCCAGATCCATCACCAGTCTCTGCCCCCGCTCCAAAAACGGACATGCGCGGTGTGCGAGTGGTGCGTGATCGAGTCGCCATCCCTTGACGTCAGTGACGCTCGGAAGACAGGCTTCACCTGGATCTGCTCCAGGCTTTGTTCCCATTCGGATGACAGGCATGCGCTGTGCGTGAATGGTGCACAATCGGATCGCCACCCCCTGACGTCGGTGATGCGCGCAGGATGTAGCTCCGCCCCTAGACATAATCCAGCTACACAATAGTGCGCACCTGCGTGACTCAGCAGCCTATCAGCATGTCCTCTCTGGTTCTGCCCCACTTCCCATTGGAGGGAGGTTCCTTAAATACCTGCTCAGCCCAGACTATCTTTGCTGAGCCTAACCTTGTGTGATGCCGTGCCTTGCTGCATTTTGTTCCTGTTCCTGCCTTGTGCCTTGCCTGCCTTGTTCCTGATCTCCCTGCTGCCTGACCATGCTTCGTTCACTGGACTCCTCATCTCTCCAATTCTGACCTGGCTACGTATGACCATCTTGGTCTCTACATCCCTGACCTTGGCAAAGTACCCAAACGATCCGCTACTCTCCAATCCTGACCTTGGCAAAGTACTCTGACGATACGCTACTCTCCAATCAAGACCTGGCAAGTATAACATTTACTATACCTTCCGTACTCTGTACCCAGCTTGCAAGACTAATCTAAATCCTAGGTGCGCCCGCATGGCTGTGTGTTGGCGTTTCTCAATTCCCTACCTCAGCAAAGCAGTCGCGCTTCGTTTGTGGTGAGCTACGCGTTACACCTAAGCATAAATATCCATTGTGCCTCCTTGCGATCCAGAAATTAAATGATATCTCCTCCTCGTTCTTTTAATAGGATTTTATCAATCCCCATAAAGGTGAATTCCAGGCCCTGGTATAGCTCATCGGGTGCCAGTGTCGCCGCCCTCTTTATAGCGTTCACGTCGCGTGACGTGTGACATGTAAATAATGGGATACTGGCACCCCATACCGGGGCCTGTAACTCGGGAAGCAGGGGGTCTCTGAGGCTGAAATCCATGTGGTTCATCTCAGGAGACCTCCTGCTCCCGCACACTATTAATAAAATGACATTAAAGCAGCTTCATTACCTTAGCGTCTATTTGCTAAGGCAATGAAGGGGTTAAGGCACAATAGCATGTTTATTGGGGACAATTGCCCCCAATAAACATTGCAATATACAAAACACCCACCCCCTGTGCCCCCAACAACCCCAATAGCCCACTAACATACTTAACATATCTTCATTTTTGGGGGATGCACATGAATTATACTACAGGCCGGCGGTGGCCCTCGGGTGGTCTCGCAGGTTTTCCGGGGTCCCCGCTTTCCTGCAGTATCAATTCTGTGTCCAAAAAAATAAAATAACTAATACATAAATACTTCTAAATAAATACACCCACCGCCCTCACTCCACCCCACCTCCTAACACATACAGTACAGTAATGGGCAAAATTACTATTATCCACATATGGATAATAATGCATTTGCCCATTTAAAATACAATAAGCAGCAGAAATAAAATAAAAACACCTTGCAGTAACCCCTGCCAGACACCCACGATGAAGGCCTTCCTCATCCTCATCCCGTCCCTGCCCTACGGTGCTGCAAAAAATACACAAGAATAAAAAGAGCAAATCTAATGTCCCCTAATCACCATAGCGGTTATTAACTGCTAGAGTAATTAAGTTAACCCACCCTCACCCACTACCCACCTGGGAGGCCTAACCACCCTCCCCCACTTCCCACCCAGGAGGCCTAACCACCCATACCCACTACCCACACGGGAGGCCTAACCACGGGAGGCCTAACCACCCACCCTTGGGTCAAGCCTGACTGGTGGTCGCTTGCGCGGCCATCATATCAACGGGAGTAACTGGATATATTTGGTCCAATTGTTGGCCTTGGCCATAGGATATGGGGTACGGGGAGACGTTTTGGATGACCACCTTGATCCGCCCCGGCAACTTGGATGTCCATTCCCATACTTCGGGCACCATCTTGTAGCCTCTGCAGGCATCTTCCTCAGGCATACTTTCTAGGGAGAAAAGGTGAACAGCTTCTTCTCGGCCCGGGTAGCAACACACTGCAGCCATGAGCTTCACTCCCCCTGGTGAAATCTCAGTTACACCTGCTCGGAGGTTGTAGATGATCCCATGTCGATCTTGGGCTGACAACTTGCAGCACTCTTCCTTTACCACGGGGTGAATCTACAGGGCAGACATGGGTAGTTCTCCGGTATCCTTCAGGTAAGCTCTGATCACTGCCGCACTACATTGGTGTTGGTCCCCAATATGACCTGGGAACTTGGGCATGCCCATGGTTCAGGGCAGATTAGTGCCTCCTCATCCATGGTTTGGGACTTGCCGGAGTTCTGCTGGGGTATTTCCAACTGTACCTGCACCATGCCGTCAATGGGGTACTCCTGAGGCCCCACATCTTCATCTTGTCTGCTGATTGTAAGGGCAGATGTTGATCGTAGAATGACCTGTATACAATAGTATGTGTCCGATGGAGGGGTTGCGTCAGGGTTTGGCGCTGGTGCACTTTCTGTGGGTGGGGAAGTAGTTTCTGCGGTCTGAACGTCGCAAATCATGGCTTTGGGATGGAACGTTCTAGTTGGAGTCTTTTTCTTCCCGGGCAGTCCTGTGAAAAGTTGCCCTTCTGGGCGCAGCTGAAACAGATTGTGCCACTGGAGGCCAGGTGGTCCCAGGAGGTGGGGGATACTCTCCCAGATGCCCTGGACTTGGTTGTAGGTGACTTGAGAGGAGGATCCTCCTCAGTGCTGTATGCCTCCTTGACCTTCGGGGCAGCCCGCCCCTTGGACTCGTCCTTGCGAGACTCCTTGGTCTTCTCTGGAGTATGTAGACGAGTGTTAACTTCATGTATTTAGACCTGGTTTAAGAGTACAGTAAAGGTAGGGGGATACCCTTGCATAAAGCCCCATCTAAGCATGTTAGCTATGGGGTGGACCACTCGCAGAAACTGGTTCCGTTGTGCCTCGTCCACACCTGAGACAGAGATGAGCTTACGGGTACGTAGAAGCCACAGTACGAGTTGTAGGCGATGTATAAAAGCCAATAGTTCCTAACCTTCTTTCTGGCAAAGGCCATAGTATTTGGCCAAGAGATCACTCTCATCTTCTTCTACGCCATTTGCCTTGTGTAGAAAATATTCCAGCATATGTGCCATTACCTCCGAGTTCTCCTCCCAGTGCATACTCACTAGGGGTGACGCCTGAGCTCGCAAACACACCATAATTCGCTGTTGTCTTACTGCCTCAGACCAGGACCAGTCTCCTAGAACCTTTAGAGTGTGCTCTCGTCAGGCAGCGGTACCTTCCTCACCCACAGAGGTGTGGATCATCCCGGAGAAAGCCTTGAGCTTCCTGTAGCTTTGGGCTTTTGAAGACATTGTTAAGGCCTCCACTAGTTGCGGCAGGGTCACGCCTTACTCGAAGCTGGCAGTTGACAAGCGACTATTGTATTCAGGCCTTGGATTAGTAGCCTGAGTAGGGATTCTCACCCGTCGGTTAGAGGCAGGTGACAGTGGGGAATACCTGACCCAGCTGTGGGCCTCTTGGGTGGCAGTGGTGGTTAACGTGACCCTGGGTGGTGTCACATCAATCCCCCAGGGGGAGCATCAAGTTGCTGCTAGCGGTCTCCCAGCCCCTTGTGTGTAGGAGGGAGTTGGGGCCTCACCTGGGTAGGGTACTGCAAAGAGGGTCTCAGAATGGACGTGGCCTGGAGAGCTGGTAGCCCAGGATAGATAAGGGGGCAGCCGGAGCCAGAGGTCCCAGGTAGAATAAGGGCTGAGGAGCCGCTTCCATGCATATCTCTTGCTCGGTGGCCAGGGGTACTGCACTCCAATGGAAAGCGTTGTCATATTTACAGTCTAGGACCCGGGCATTGGCCTGGCTTGGGGAGTTTCTTACGTGATCCTGGTCCGTAAACGCAGACGTAAGGGTGGAGACTCCTCCCACTGTGACCTTGTGTCGTGGAGATACTTGGTGTTCTAAGGCCCAGCCTAAAGCTGCTGCTCAGGCACCCCAGTTCTGAGATCTCAGCAGTTCCTCCAAATGTAGCACACCTTCCCCCACCCCCTGGAAGATATGGCGGCTACGCTGTATGTGCTGTTTTACCTGCGGCTCACAGAAGGCCTGATCCTGTGCTGCTGGGAGCCTGGGGTGTACCTGAGTCGACAATCGGTAGCGCCTCCAACTGTACGTGATCTTACTCTGTGGGAAACCCCAGTTACAGGAACCCCATAAAAAAAACTCACGCTAGTACGTATAACCGTTTTTTCTACAGGCAGAATAAGACTGAACAAATATATATATATACACAGTTCCACCCACCCGGTCACACATGACCGTTTCCTCAAATATACAGCACCCTGGTGTCCACGAGTACCAAATCCCGCCCAAATGTGTGAGACAGCGCTGCCCCATTAATGTGTTTACAGTTGGTGCACTTGTAATACCTGCCGGGTGCTCTGACACCCGGTAAAGCCGACAAGGAAAGGATGGGTTCCACTGATCCAGCAACGGTTCTTGTCAACGACGACGTCCGCCTCCACATGGGGTGACCTCTCGCGGGGATTGTATCACCTTGGAAGACAGTCTCTTAATATGGTGGCCTGGTCCCAGACCACCGGATCGCCAGTTCTCCACTGCATCATGGCTGTGTCCCTCTCTCTGGCACTACAGGGCTGTGTCCCTAACTGATGGGCTGGTCCCTGCTGCTACCACAAACTGAGGGGAGTCAGGCCCTAGTTGGGCCCTAAGGGGATCATTGGCCTAGTGCAAGGGCCACTGACACCCTGAACATGCACACCCTACACTTCTGGTGTCCCAGCTCAGACTGTCCTCTGTGCGCAAAATGTATAATTTTCCAGACAGGAGAATTCACCCGTGCTATTGGCTGCTGCAGCAAATGTGGTCCATCGCCCTTGTGCATCCTGGGAGCTGTAATCCCCTGCGGATCTATTCTTCCTAATGGCCGCCTCATGCGCCTATACTGCGCATGCACGGCATCTTGCGCATGCGCAGTTGCAAACAAGATTTACTTTTCAATTAAAACTGTAAGATAGCCTAATTACCAGTTGTTATCCATATGTAGAAAAATGAAATGGCAAAAGTAATTTGATTGCGTGCATACTACTGTAGGTTGTAAAGATGTGTTTACATACACCAATCTTCATTTTTCAATAATTCTGATGTTATGATTATTCTTTTATATTTTGGAAAGATCTACAATTATGATTTAATTATCATGTTTAGTTTGTGCAAAGCATTTGTTGATTAATAGGTTTAACCTTTATGCTGATGGAGAGCAAAGTGTTGAATACTTCTAAGCTAGTAATGAATATGAAGAAAATACAATTAGATGTTATTTATTAACAAATAAAAAAGGCAAGACAAGAAAAATGTCCATCTGGTATAATAATTCTTTTTTTTAAAAACTCAATTTTTATTGTTTTTTACGGGAGGAGGGTGTGACGGTAGGGGGTAGCACCTCTTCATAATAAAGGTGAAGCCCAACTGGTTACCCCTGAAAACCATGGGTCCCTGTGATGGTGAGGGGGTAACCATGCTCAAAAATAAAGGTTAATCTCACATGGTTGCCCCTGATCCATGCTTTTGAGGCCCTAGAATGTCAGCTCTTGGACCTGACTGTCATATATGCATTACTGTGACTGTGCAATTATGCGACAATAAAGAATTTTTGTGTTTTTGCCTTTCCAGGAATGCCAGCAAGCAGAGATTGCTAGGCTAGGAGTTTTAGGGTGGGTTTTGCGGAGAAAGTCTTTTCAAATTGTGGCTATGTAGCGGGGTCCCCAAGTTACGGGATACCCCAAAGATGTACTTAGAATCAGGTACGATTCTCAGATACATTGAAGCACAGTGTTCCAGTCAAAATCCTGCCCTGGAAACGTTCTTGCGACTCACCACCAGGAGTCCCTGCTTCAGCACAGACCAGAAAGGGTAAAAGGGCATAGGGGATAAAGGTATCCCCAGAATGGCACAGGGGTTCCTAGTATAAGGGGGATTCCCAGTTCATGCCCAAGCCACCCTGGCCCTGGTATAGGGGTTCAGAGGGTGCTCCAGCTATGTGATAAAGCTGTGAGGGTTTTATATGTGGGCCAAATGTAAAGTCAGGTTTCTACAGTGTGGCAGGGATAAGGCTAGTAAGAGTAGAGAGTATATCTTCAAATTCTATTCCTGGCACCAGAAAGGGGGACTTAGACATGTTTAGCACAAGATACAGTGTAAAGGTATATTTTATTAAAGGATTATATTTAATAGGTATATATGCTTGTAACCTGTATATGAACTGAGGGATTTCTAAGTCCCGGGTTCCAAGAGACAAGATGGCCACCAGGCTTGGTGCCACTGTGTCTGCTCAGGTCCCGGACTTGAAAGCCTCAGGCATGCTACGGTGTTAGAACAGGCGGGGTACTGGAGTTACACTCAAGTACCCACGAACTGGTATTACAAAGAGCTATGCAGCCACCATTTGCCCAGCCCCAGACTTTGCGGAGCCTGCCACAGCGGGGGGTTCAATATGAGAAAAGGCAGAGGTGCCAGGTTGGCACATGCCCCTTAGCAGAATTTAAATTGGTGCCTGCACGGCTTCAGAGTACCGTCAAATAGGCTGGCAGAGAAGTTCCTACATGCTGATTGGCTGTAGTGTTTTGTGAATGGCACTCCAAAACCTAGACAAAGGCCTGCTGTGGCTGAAACGCATCAGAGGATCCACCAGTACTACACTATGGTACAATAAAGTTTTTTTAGTCACCACTTCAGCCTTCCTCCGGTCTTTCATCACGGCTGTGCATCGCTTCTTAATCCGGTGGGAGGAGTTTTCGAAAGTAAAGAACAAGTTTGGAAGAGTCGTCAATGGTCTGGAGACCACAAAAAATACGTTTTCAGCAAAAAGAGTAATCTTATATGACTGGTCCATTGTCTGAATCTCCAAAATATTTGGGTTATTTCTTATATTGGCCGCAAGTGGTTCCAAGCACATTGCGAACAAAAGTGGGGCATCCCTGTCTGGTGCCATTTTTTATGTGGAAAGAGTTGGAAGGGAGCCCTTGGCATATTTTCTTTGCCATAGGAGAGGTATATAGCATCATTTCCGCTTTCAGAAAAGGGCATTCTATGCCAAAAGCTTGAAGCGTGTCCCGCATGTAAACCCAATCTATGCAGTCGAACGCTTTTTCGGCATCCAAACCCAGGACCATAGAGGGGACTTTGCTTATCGAGGAATAGGCTATAAGATCAATGATACTACTAGTATTATCCGCTGTCTGTCTGTCGGGAATGAGACCGACCTGAACTGGATGGATGAGAAAGGGTAGTATTTTGTTCAATCTGTTTGCTAGGATTTTGGAGTATATTTTTAGGTCGTAGTTGATTAGGGAAATTTGTCTGTAGCTGGCACAGTTAGTCTGGTCCTTTCCCTCCTTGTGTATTAAAGATATAGATGCTTGGAGCATATTACTAGGGAATTGTGAATCTGAAAAAAACTAATTATAAAGTGATAATAGGTGGGGAGCCAAAATTTGTGAGAATTTGATTACAAGTAGGAGTTCATTCATATCTATTTTTTGGCTTAGCCTACAGGTGCGCCGACGAGTATTCTAAAACTTGCCTTAAACTTGCCTTGGAAAATCTGGGGCTATCACCAACAAGATCCAGGTACATGATGGTTACATGGTGCAACATTTCAGTGACATTTCTGCAGACACTAATGGCCCATCGGATTAACACAGTAGGGGTCCCTGGCAGTCCCATTCAAACCCCCGCTGTTAATCAGATGGGCCATTAGTCTATCTGCAGAAATGTCACTGAAATGTTGCACCATGTACCCAGCATGTACCCAGCATGTACCCAGCATGTACCTGGGCCTTGTTGGTAATTGCCCCAGATTTGTTTTAGAATTCTCGTCGGCACTACAGTATCTTTCTCGGCCAGCAACATTGTAGGTAGATTTGCGTCCTTGATAAATTACAGTCTTTGTTCAGAGGTCTTTGCAGTCTGTGTGGTTTTATTGCCATCATATAGCTTACAATAGAAAGATTGGAATTATTTTCAAATTAACAGCGGGTTAGAGGTTGTTGATCCCAACTCTTGTTTAATGGCATGAATAGAATGGCCCAACTGTTTGTTTCTCAGCTTGGAAGCGAGCATCATGCCTGGTTTGTTAGCTTTCTCATAAAATGTGTTTCTTGTCCAATTAAGCAAGTGCTCAGCTTGGGAAGTGAGGAGCAAATTTAGCTCAGCTTTGGCCTCGTTAAAAGTTCTTAGGGTTGAAGCTTTACCATCCCTTTGGTGGGTTCTAGTAAGGTCCGCTATTTTAGTTTGGGATGATCTTATTTTGGTTTCTCGCTCCGTCTTTCTACCTGGGGCAATGTCTATGAGCCTGCCCCTTATTGTGGCTTTGTGGGCTTCCAACAATGTGAAAGGGGAAGATACGCTATCCTTGTTGGAGTGAAAGAAGAAAGCTAGATCCTCCTTTAATATTTCCCAAATCTCTGGTACCTTTAATAACGATGAATTTAGCCTCCATTTCGAGTTTTGTGGGCGAATGTTTAGATTGGAGTACCTCACTTCAGTTGGGGCATTGTCCGACCAGGTAACAGCATGGATTGTGGTATGCGTACACTGGGTAACAGCCTAGAAGGGGCAAATATGTAATCAATACGGGTGTAAATACCATGTTGAGGGGAAAAGAATGTGCACTCTCTGACCGTTGGATTTTGTTCTCTCCATACGTCGCAGAGTTGAAGACTCTTAAATACATTGAACAGAGCTCGTGTGTCCTCACATCTGTGTTTTTGTTGGTGGGCCTGTTCTGTCTAAATTAGATTTTAGGTTAAAATCGCCACCCAGTATAATTTTGCCCCTTGCTACCTTTTCCAAGATGTTAAAGAATTTGGATAGGAAAAAAGTGCTGGATTCATTTGGGGTATAGTGGTTTGCGATGGTCAGGTCTTGCCCATATAGAGACCCCAGCAGGATCAGAAATCTACCATTTGTATCTACTTTTGATGAAGTGATTTTGAATGGAACGCTGGTTCTTAACAGAATTGAGCCCCCCCCTTTTTTTTGCTTGAGCCACAGTGTGAAAGACCTGTCTGAACTGTTTGTCAAAGTAGGTCGGGGTCCTATTTGATCTAAAGTGAATCTCTTGGAGGAAGGAGTAAGATATCAGCATTGAATCTCTTATATTCAGATATGGCCATACGCCTTTTGCAGGGGTTAATAAAACCCTTAACATTATGGGATATAAAAATTAGTGACATTGAAATGGAATGTGAACTGCATCAGGGTCCCTTTGGGGGATGCAGAGACCAGGCCCAACACAACATCAGACATTACAGAGCACAGAATTGTGATAAGAGCTTGGTAGAGGACACGGGAGGAGGAAGAGAGGAGGGGGGTGAAAGAACATTTCAGGGACTAAATGGCAACCATGGCTCAAACCTCAAAGTCCCTTGGAAACTAGGGGGCAAGGGGGGGCCAAAGAAAGTTGCTGATCACACATGACCATGCATGCCGACCACGTGAAAGCGCATTGCGATGCACCAAAGCCAACGGGGCCAAATTCAGCCGCAGCAGAGACATAACATATAATATAACTTTCATTTAACATAACCACAGGACATTGAACTTTTCTGACGTGGGCTGAGGGCTTTTTGACACGGCTTAGACCTATCTTGATTTGCATTCTTAATAATTAACTTCCTTGTGTTTTGCATGACTTTGCAATAGTAACAGTATATTTAAATGATTTGTGCGGGCGCCACCGTTTCCTTTGGTATTCACAGTGATAAATCAATACAATATAAATAACCATAAAATGTTACCCAACCGAATACTTCTCAACCTCTCCTGGAAATGTACTAAGATTTCCCACGAATGCAGTCTTGGTTTGGAGTGGAAAGGGAGCGATCCAATCAGGGACACATCATGTGAATAAAAAACATAAAAAAACAATAATTGTGCAGTATGTTAATTTAATGTTGATAGGATGCAGTTCTTGGCTCTTGGGGCAATTCTACTTACAGCAAAAATAGATATTTAAAGCCTTTATCTGACTCAGTCAGAAGATGTGTAGATTGTTAGTATTGAGGTTTCTGTTATTCCCCAGACATTTCTCCCGCAGTTTGGGCTGTTCCAGAGATGAAGAGACTCAGAACCCCATGTGGCAGTATGAAAATGAAGAGACAAAAAAAGCCCAATAGTGCAGGTTGCAGAAACAGTGTCTTTTATGTAAGTAAGGGATAAGAGATGTACTCACACTTTGTACATACAATTAGTACATATAAAGGTATCTTTTGTGGTAAGATGCTGGTGTTCGTAGCAGTGTTTTCTCCCGATCCTCCTGTATACCCAGCCGCGCCTGCGGCGGTGGCGTCTGACGTCACTTCCCTCTCGCGGTCAATCGCATCTATGGGAAATGGATTGTGACGTGCTGGAGGGAGGTCTGCAAGGGAGTTCCAGCGTTCGGCGTCTTCTCATGAAGGCAGCTGCAGCAAGATGAATTAGCTCTACGCGTTTCGCTGTTACTCACAGCTTCGTCAGGAGCAATATGTGATGTCATATCAGTGTCGTATATTTATACCAATAAATACTTAATTATATAATTGATTAATTACTTACAGGGTTGCATTCTAATTTAAGCACCAATTCAACATTTATAATTTTAACCCACAGGTTCGCCTTTACATAGGCACAAATAACTCTGTGGTCCAAAAAAAAAACTTTATTTAAAAATATAATTTAATATGATATTTAATACTTTATAATATACACATAAACAACAAAAAAATATTTAAAAACCAAATGACTAAAATACATACTATGTCATAAATAATGATTAGTCTTCATATAGGTGGTACTCTCAATATTGCACGTGGGGGTGGGGGGGAAGTTATGGAACATAATTAATATACCATATATTGAAAAGGAAGCTATGTTAATGGCAGGGTTAAAAGGAGCAAATTAGCAAGCCTATATTATAAATATCTACTGTAAAATTACTATAGTGCTATGAATTTAAAAAGAGATGTATCAAACTTCTTTACAATTATCATTTAAGTTTAAAATAATGAAATAATAAAATATTATTTCAAATATTTAATTCTTGAACTATTAAAAGAACCCTATGTCACACATATTAAAATCATTAAAAATATATGATTACCTAATAAAAATACACAATTCAAAGGGCATATTACAAAGGACGTACAGAGAATACAAAACATGTACTGTATATAGGTGGGCGTGCAAGAGTTATACAATTATAAAATTAGTTATGTAAAAAAGGTAAGATCTCAAAGTCTGAATTCAGGCCGTATGGAATTAATGTATGTAATTTATGAATCCAGTACATTTCTCTTTTACTTAGGTCTACCTCTCTGCTGCGTCCCCTCCAATGTTGTTTTACATTTTCAATGGCGGTAAATCTGAGACTCTCAGGATTGGATTGATGGTATTTAGCATAGTGTTTAGAAACACTATGAGTTAAAATGCCCTTTGGGGGGATGCAGAGACCAGGCCCAACACAACATCAGACATTACAGAGCACAGAATTATGATAAGAACTTGGTAGAGGACACGGGAGGAGGAAGAGAGGAGGGGGGTGAAAGAACATTTCAGGGACTAAATGGCAACCATGGCTCAAACCTCAAAGTCCCTTGGAAACTAGGGGGCAAGGGGGGGCCAAAGAAAGTTGCTGATCACACATGACCATGCATGCCGACCACGTGAAAGCGCATTGCGATGCACCAAAGCCAACGGGGCCAAATTCAGCCGCAGCAGAACTAGGACTTCATCTGGGGAATAAGTGTGTCTGACTGGCTGTCGCTTAAATAGCCTATTCTGATCCCTAATATGTTAATTATACAACCAATGTTTAAGCATATAGCAGGTGAACACACTTATTCCCCAGATGAAGTCCTAGTTCCAGGACGAAACGCGTAGGGTGGAGGCTCTAAGACAAACTCTTAGCTCCCCTATTCAGTATCTACATCCAGCAGAATCTCCTAATCACCCCTGGACAGTGTACTCGAGTTGAGGCCGAAATCTCGGTTGAGTGATGTCAGCGGGACAGGCTCGCGAGATCGGAGGAACAACCAGGAAGCCCAGGAGAATAGCTGCAGCCGGAGGAGAGCCACCACGGAGGATTTCGGCGTTCCACGTGGAGAACAGACACATTGTAACTCCAAGCAGCAGGACGGAGAGGATTATTATATCCTACATGCTTGTTAACATCTGCTACTTTGTAAGTAGCGATCTACTTTTGCGCATATACTTTTACTAAAACGTACTTCACTATATTTTGTTCTCTCTTCATTTCATTTCAGAGCAACCAGCAATTCCCAATATATCCTCAGTCCATTTATGCTCAATCTTATTGTTTAGTTAGCAATTTTGCGCTTCTCCAGCGCATCTGGGAGGAGGGGGTGAGAGACACAGGCCCATACTTAGTCCCACACAAATCTCCAGCCACAGATGGCTCTGGGCTCTGTCAAGGTTCTTGATCTTGAACTCCTCTGCTGAGCCCTTGTCGATCCCGCTACTTCTCAGACAGGACGGGGCCTTCTTCCCACCTCCTCTGGCTCCACCGCGGCTCTCGCAGTCAGCACCAGGTCCCTCAAGAAGGTGGGACCCCCCACCAGATCTTTCAATGAGTGTGCCAAGCCATCCTTCAACACCAGAAGCCAGAAGGGAAAGGTCCAGCGGTACCTCACACCCCGATCCCTTAGCACCGCCGTTATGGGTTGCAGGGATCTCCACTTAACCAGCGTGGTGAGGGAAAAGGTCCTGGAAAGTTTCTAGTTGGATGGTCTGGAAGGAGAGGTCTCCGGTTCCCCTCACAACCGCGTAAAATGACTTGTATTCTGAAAAAGTGAAACCGAAGAATAACGTCTCGAGTGGGACCAGCTGGACACGGCCGAGGGTGGAGCACCCTATGGCAGTGATCCAGGTGTAAGGAGGCCTCCTCATGGTCCGGGAGCATTCTGGTCAGCCATTTTTAAATAAACAGCTCCGGGATGCCCCTTATCCGCAGGTTGTTGCGCCTTTCACGGTTTTCCAAGTCCTCCTCTTGGGATGTTAACTCCAGTACCTGGGTCCGGAGAAGCTCCGTGGTTCTGGAAGATACCTCCTGGCTTCGGATTGTCTCCTCAAGCTTTCATTCTAAGGTATCAGTTCTTTCTCCCAGAAACACAATGTCCATTTTCACCTCCTGGAGCTCATTTTGTAGAAGAGCCTTTAGGTTACCATAGAGGCCCATTATATCTTGCATCTTATAGCATTTCCCTTAGATTGTCTGGCATATCCTGGGCTCTTGCTCAGAGTCTAATCCTCCCTGAGATTGGGAGTCCGGGGCCAGTGCAGGTATCCCCCTATTTTTTAAATTAATTACCCAGATCACTGGCATTACTTTTTTGTGTTGGTTTCTTTGGGGCCATCCTGAGTATGTTTCAATTGGACAAAATTGGCTTGAATCATTAGCTTTCATATCGATCATGAGTACTTAAAAGTCTCTGAAGCAGCAGAGCTCTGACTCTAAGCATCATCAGCTTCAGGCTCCACGCATGCGCTCTCAATCATTCTTATTTTTAATGGTTTCATTTTGTTTTAACAATAATTTGATAGTCATTCTTACATATAGTATATCCTGCTGTTCTTCATACTGTAGCTTAGCTTTATAGACTATTGATTAAGAAAAACACAAAGGAAAAAACGAAATAAATGTCCGTTAATATGCTATGGCAGGAAAATAGAGAATACAAATATGTTAGACCATATTGCTATTGCAAAGGAGCTCACTCTTTTATTGAGGGTTGTGGAGTCCCTAAAGGCAGACGGCTGCAAGAGGTTAAGCTTCACAGTGCAATACAACACAGAGACAGCACTAGCGCGGAGCTGCACTTTTCCATAACCTCACCTCTTATTGCAATAGACAAGCCATAGTGTACAAGTAGTTAACTTCTCCATAAAGATTTAACTTCCCAGTACACATACATACAAGCGCACAAATACACACACCACTATACCACTTATAACAAACAGCTACAGTATAAAGGTGTATTGTCCTATTCTTTGCAGGCATAGTCCTATGGTCTCCATACCAAAATAAATGTCATGAAATATGGGAACTGCATTGTACAGATGCTATAGTTATTGTTGGCCAATTGCTGAAGTGCATACACTATAATCATCTTTCCTTGTTTCCTGGTTAAGTTTGAGTTTAAGACAGTAAGAAAAGTACAATACAGTATGTGCAAGCCATATTGGAGCAGGTGTTTCTTTACTTCTAAAGCCATTAACCTACATGCAGGTGACCAGAGTTGTTCTGTAGCTCAATAAAACAAAATCCTTCTTTTGTAGCACTGTTTCTGACAAGGCAGGTTTGATAAGGGATGCAAAAGTGCTTTCTTTAGCCTGTTCATGATAGCCCACACTAGCTGTTAATGTATCCCTCTTTGTTCAAATCAGAAACACAAAAAAAAGCCCCCCCATTCGTTTTGTACAAATACTCAGTGATATTAACTTTACAAACATTATTTAATGTATGACAACTCTCAATGAGACTCCCCTACATGACCAACCCATCTTTCAGAATACATGGTGAGTTCCTTTTTTTATGGATTAGAGTACATCAAGGGAAACAGCATGAATGGGGTGCAGTGTGTGCTTAATACAGTATGTTTCAAAGCAACTGAGAAGTTTTATAAATGTAAATATTTACTTCACTTTGTTAAAAGTCTATACTACTATTCTGACTAACTCAGATCAGAAGTAAAATGAGCTGTATTATCATAGATCAAGTAGCAATAAAGAAAGAGTCAAAATTGTAGAATACTTTAATATCTATGTTGTAAGTGTGTTACAGAAAACATTGGAACTGGTAAAATAACTGAAATGGTGACCTGTTATTTGTTACTGTTACCAGCTCTGCACTACTAACATGTTTCAGTCTGCAATCTCTAAAGCACACGACTGAGTGTAGCCATCATCATATCAAGCTTTGAAACATAAATTACTTCAGATGAAGACAAAAAGATCAATGTGACTTTCACCAAAATTGCCCTTATGCCGAGAGGATTGTCGGCTGCTACTATCTATCATATCCCTTCATGCTATACTGTATATCATTCATCAAGAAGTTTAACAGAAGCAAATACAAAGATCAACATACAGTATCAAACTTAAATAAAAGTTACAGCTTCATGTCAAGCCCAACTTTGATAGTGACGGTGTAAAGGAGTTGTGGATAGTTTTTAAGATGCATGCTCTCAACCTTTCATTCAGTAGTTGGCTATGTTAAACGCAGAAACGCGCCAAATTTGGAAGCTGGCCATACTTGATTTTTCAAGGGCTGTCGCCTCATGTGACAGCGTCTGAACCAATCAAATGCCAGAAAGCCTGCAACGCCGCCACAAAGCGAAATATAACTTTCGCTAGCGGCGACAAGTGACATCACCCATCCCGTCGCCCGTCGCGGGCACTATACGTGTGGCCCAAGGATCTACCCCTTAGGTTTGACTGTTCCTTACTAGGCGTGTCATAATACAGACCAATGTTTGTGGTTATTATATTGACCAATCAAAGGCAAGGACTGAAACTAGACAAATAGTCCAATACCAGGAGCTTTAAACCAGAACACTCTTTTAGGTTAGTAAATACAGTGTGATAACTTTAGAAAATATAGTGCACTATACATTTACAATTTTGTAATTTATCGAACCAGATTTATCAACAAAAATAGCAGCTCCTTTACGTCACATGAAAAAACAACATAAAAGGAAATAAATAAATAGAGAACTTTTTGGGAAATTAATAAATATTTTACAGTAGGCAATCTTTGAAATCCACAGGTACTGAATAGCTGCATGAACCGTTTGGGCAATAAAATGAGTAGTGATTACATGGCACTTAACTGCCTTTTGACATAATAAACAAAAGTACTAGTTATCGTCTGTTTTGATCTCAACTCTGACAGTCAAAATTATACATATGGATACAAGGAAAGATGCCATGACATTCAGTCAACGAAATAAGGGTCAGAAGCGTGTTGGCCCTTGTAACATTCACTAAATCTAAACAAGTACTGAGCAGGTTAAAAGTATAAATGCTTTTGTTGAACTGAACATATGTTATAATCTGATGTGAAGTTAAATTCAAACAAGCAAGGAATGATGGAAGGGATAATTGCACAAAATATTTTCTTCATAATGGCCATTAATTGAAAGAAAAGTGGTCAGCAATATTTGATATGTTTCTTTTCTGAAGAAAAGGGGTGATTTATAATCATAGGGTTTCCAGCAATATATTTACAGATTACTTAAAATGACAGTGTATTTATGTTGGATAATTGCATCACAGAAGCCAAAATCATAGTCGGACTTTTGATGGAATATTTATCAGCAATTTCACAGAGTCAATAAGCTATTAATAGCAACCTTTGTTCTCGCTACTTTTGTTCTGTACGACTATCCAAAATATGTTTTCACAGCCAAAGACAAACTGATGATTACATGTAGTGAGAGAATAAAATCAATCTCAGTTTGAAAATGGAATGGGATTCCATAGGGATTCAATGATTACATTGAATAATCAGAGTATACAAAACCTGAGTGAGCTTAATAAAGGTTTAACCTTTATTTTCTGGAAGAATGGAGACACTCAGATTTTTGACATTTGAAGGCAGAGCACATATTTAGTACCCATTACAAAACTACAATAGTACAGTATTAAGGTATACCATAAGAAGAGAGATTAAACAATCCCTTTTACTTTCAATCCTAAGAAAAGACATTATGGAAATAGAGAGAGTGCAGAGAAGAGCCACCAAATTAATCAAGGCGATGGACAATCTAACTTATGAGGAGAGACTAGCTAAATTAGATTTATTTACATTAGAAAAGAGACGTCTAAGAGGGGATATGATAACTATATACAAATATATTCGGGGACAATACAAGGAGCTTTCAAAAGAACTATTCATCCCAAGGGCAGTACAAAGGACTCTGGGGCATCTTTTTAGGTTGGAGGAAAGGAGATTTCACCAGCAACAAAGGAAAGGGTTCTTTACAGTAAGGGCAGTTAAAATGTGGAATTCACTACCCATGGAGACTGTGATGGCAGATACAATAGATTTGTTCAAAAAAAAGATTGGACATCTTTTTAGATAGGAAAGGTATACAGGGATATACCAAATAAGTATACATGGGAAGGATGTTGATCCAGGGATTAATCCGATTGCCAATTCTTGGAGACAGGAAGGAATTTATTTTTCCCCTTATGAGATAAGAATGGATGATTTGACTCTTGGGTTTTGTTTGCCTTCCGCTGGATCAATAAGTATAGATATAGGATAAAATATCTGTTGTCTAAATTTAACATAGGTTGATGGACGCAAGTCTTTTTCAACCTCATCTACTATATAACTTTAAAAATAGGTTAGGTTCTCCTTACCCTTTATGGTAAAGAGATTGTAGGAGACGTTAGGTAGTGCAACATTCTGCATCTTGATCTGTTTTTTGTGCATCAAAAATCTCTTTTAGGTCTGACACGGTGTACTCTCCTCTGAGTAAATCAGTGTCAAATGTTTAACAAACAATTACATTGGTGCAGATGCAAGCATAAAACATTGAGCTATGGATAATAGATTATTTGCCCGTTATGAAACACATAAAACAGCATAAATAAAGTAAATAAATAGAGTTCTACTTACCCCCTGGCAATGAGATGGGCAGTCCGGTCATCAAACGGGCTCCGTTGGCAAAAAAAAATTGCAAATATTTTCAAAGGCCAGTTAACCCCTTAATCACCTTAGCGGTTAATAATCGCTATAGTAATTAAGGGATTAACCCACCCTGCACCGATACCAACCCTTCACCCATTCATTTGTACAGTGGGTATAATATATATTTACATATACTGTCACGGCCCCTTTTATTCTCCAACATCTCCGATTTTGTTTGGGTATTTTTTCCGAATGCCACGCACTTCACCGCGTTCATGCCGCATTCATGCCGAGACAGCGTTAATATAATAAAGGCGGCCGCGGCTTAAAATACCAGAACATACCGCATCAAGTACTGCATCTTCCCGCGGTTTTCTGAGTAGCGCTGATACGGCCGCACAAGGTTAAAGGCAGCCGCCACTGTATATATATATATACAGTATATATATACATATGAAGAAAAAAGGGAAACACAAGAGTGCACCAAGATGAGAGATATGAAGTGTATTACCAACAATATAAGATAGTAACCACTTACATGAATTAAAACTTTAATAATCCCCAATCTCGACGATAACTTCTATGGTGGGGCATCACATAAGGTGTGCAGGGGCAGTTTCAGTCCTCAGAAATCAGTCCCGCGTGCTGGGGCTGTCTCCATAGCACTGTCAGACCTCCATGAGTGTAAGCGTGGCTGAAAGCGTAGCGCGCATGCGCAGGAAAGAAGCCCTCTGTAGCTGATAACCAAAACGGACAGGCATCCCAAGGACAGCTACAGAGGGCTTCTTTTCCTGCGCATGCGCGCTACGCTTTCAGCCATGCTTACACTCGTGGAGGTCTGAAAGCGCTACGGAGACAGCCCCAGCGCGCGGGACTGATTTCTGAGGACTGAAACTGCCCCTGCACACCTTATGTGATGCCCCACCATAGAAGTTATCATCGAGATCGGGGATTATTAAAGTTTTAATTCATGTAAGTGGTTACTATCTTATATTGTTGGTAATGCACTTCATATCTCTCATCTTGGTGCGCTCTTGTGTTTCCCTTTTTTCTTGGTTATTTGGTATCACCGTCTGAGTTCTCCATTGGGATCCAATTTGGAGGTGTAGGAAAACACCTCGAATTGCAGGAGCAGCAAAAGAACAGAGAGGAATCAACATTCCACATCCTTAAAGAGCAAGAGCGCGTTTCCTATATATATACATCAGGATCCCCTGATGAAAACAGTTTAGCTGTTGAAACGCGTAGGGCCAGGTGTGATGTGGATTCCTGCAGCGTTGATTTATGAGTTCTGCCTGACATTCTCCTGCTTGCCATCTCCGTGCACGGCGTGACGTCATCTGTTCGTTCCGCCGTAAACATTGTCCCCGGTGGGAACCTAAACTATCTGGAGGTGTGTTCCCGGGGAAAGACTACTGTGAGGAGCCTGATGACGTGAGTTCCTGCTGGTAGAGATACACGAGGGCTGTACTGGATGCAGTTGTGTCACGGAGCAGAGTAGCAGAGCAGCAGCGCTTACAGATCCTTTGAAGCATGAGTATTACTCATACAATGCTTTTCTATCTTTTATGTTTGTGAGTTCATTTTATGAGCCTTTTATTGGGAATTAAACCATTTTTTGCACAGTAATGCACTAGGATTGGGCGCTTTTTTCTTCTATTTTCTATGCAGGTGGAGAGGGAGGTCGTTGTGCCCTTTAAAGAAGCAGCCTTTTTCCTGTCAGTGCTTTTCTGTTTCTTGCATTTTTTGGACTTCATTTGGACTTCAAAGGATTTGTGACAAAAGATTGTTATTGGGTCCACAGCACATATTTTTATGAAGAAAAACCTGGCGCCAAAAGTTCATTGGATAATCCTGTACTCCTCAGGGGATCAGCACACTTGCTTGACAGGCCATGTAGGGGAAAAAACACAAACAGACACAGATCATAGTGCAACACTGTAGGGTTAAAACAGGTCTACACTAATACACACACTGCACATATAACATAGAGACTCCTAGTGACTATAAAAACTATTTATTAAATAAAAAGAACTATGCCATAAAATGGTATGGACAAATAAGAACACCGCTGGTCATCCAGATGGGAAAAATCAGAGCCCTACTTACAAGCAGCAAGGCAAATACAGGCAATGCAACAAAGAGTCCTCCAGGTGCTGCTGATGTCTTTGCAGAGATGTGATTCCTGCTGCACTGTGACTCTCGTGCTGACCCTCCCTCCAGGGGTTAACAGGAACAGTGGCAGTGTTGGAGGCCCGCTACCAAGCAGCAAGCAATTCAGGCATCACAAAGAGTCCTCTAGGTGCTCTGATGTCTTTGCAGAGATGTGATTCCTCTGCGTGACTCTCTCTGAAACTACCTCTGTGCTGACCCTCCCTCCAGGGGTTAACAGGAACAGTGGCAGTGTTGGAGGCCCGCTCGTGGGGCTCACAGCTCTACTCCACGTGAGGCTGCTCTCCTCACTTCCTCCTCCGGTTACACAGGCTGTCTCAGAGAGTGCCCGTGCCCTTAAAGGGACAGTACAAGCGTCCTGTTTGCCAAGAACTAACGGCTGCAATGGGGCTCAAATGTGACCAAGTGTCCCAAAAAGTCCAATACGAAGCTCAAAGTGACTGTGTCACCTGCCCTACGCGTTTCGTGGATGTTACTCCACTTCCTCAGGGTGTTCTCATTTGTCCATACCATTTTATGGCATAGTTCTTTTTATTTAATAAATAGTTTTTATAGTTACTAGGAGTCTCTATGTTATATGTGCAGTGGGTGTATTAGTGTAGACCTGTTTTAACCCTACAGTGTTGCACTATGATCTGTGTCTGTTTGTGTTTTTTCCCCTACATGGCCTGTCAAGCAAGTGTGCTGATCCCCTGAGGAGTACAGGATTATCCAATGAACTTTTGGCGCCAGGTTTTTCTTTGTTTTCACTTTTTCTGTTAGTACTGACAGTATTACTAGGCAGCCTTTATATATATATATTTTGTACTTGTCACACTGGTGTTTTAGTCTTTAGCGCTTGTTCACATTTTTTCTTTTTCACATCTTTTTATAACTATATATGCATTTGGTGAACATATTGATTGCACAGTTAAATATTATTATTGTCATTTAGGTTTTTTATATATTTATACATTTTCTGATCATTTATTATTATACTATTGCTGTCACACCATACCCAAGTGCAGTCCTGTCATTTTAAATAATAATAAATAATAATAACAAATAAATGTTAAAGGATTACATAAACATGCAAAAATAAAAACATGAAATCTTAATCTCAAAATTACCACATTGCATTTTAAAATTAAACCAGCAGCACTTTCAAAAATAAATTATATCTCCTCTCCCAACAAAGCAGCACCTCGGCAAATATATATCAAATGTCAAACAATTGTATTTTAGTGTGTATATGATGCAATTAATCTGTGCATCATGTAACACTATGCAAAATCAATGTTCAAAATAAAATAAACTATGAAGAACATACAATGCCATCCACAAAATCAAATACAAACTAAGCAATTAAACATACATAAATTTACGAAAACAACAAGGGGAAAGCAACCTTTAAATAGCACACGGACATAAATGAAAGTGTAACAAAAAGATTTTTATTAAAGTGATTAAAACAGGGGATGAAATATAAAAGGAGAGGGGGGCTCAACACTACCTAGACATAATGGACCTGGAGGCAAGGGTCTAAAGATCCAAAGCAAGACATATACAGGGTACAGGTGGCTTTGTATAAGCACACCTGCGTGACAATCAACCTACACTGAGATCTTGTGACCACATGTAAAAATATTATGCCATATAATTTGATGC
Organism: Ascaphus truei; assembly: GCA_036426205.1. Lineage (NCBI taxonomy): Eukaryota > Metazoa > Chordata > Amphibia > Anura > Ascaphidae > Ascaphus > Ascaphus truei. The sequence continues at coordinate 23,390 of WSYH01001326.1, forward strand.
AATGGTTACATGTTATGGGTACACAAGTAATGGAGGTAACAGAATGCAAAATACGTCACCGCTCAGTAGGTAGATGTCACAGACAAAGGTGGGTCAAAACTCCATGTCAGATGGAAAAAGGTAGGGGCCCCCATCAGCAAGACTCCCACTCCAACGCGTTTCGACGGGAAACTGTCTTCTTCTGGGAGTGGTGAGGGGAGAAATGGGCTAGCATTTATAGCAAAGATCATTACAGCAAAATCGCTCCAAAATTACAAGAATTGCAGGCAGCTGTGAGAGAAGGGAGTGTGAAGATTGAGATGTGTGTGGCTATCATCACCTCCATTTTGGCCTAAACCACCATTTTCTGAGTGTTTGCTTATATGAATGTTTATTTGTTTCATTCGTGAATGAATGAACTGTGAATGTTTGAGTCTGCAGAGTATCGCTTCTGGATCTAACCCACCCTTGTAATTCCTACGAGTCATGTAATAAATTGAAATAGCATTCGTAAGCGGTTTCTCCTGTCTTAGATAATTCTGCTGACTATAGGGTTCTGTTATCTGACAATAAATAAAGATAAACCGGCGCCAAAAAAAAAGGAAAATCTGACCAAATATAGTCCAATTCAAAGGGTTGGGATGAGTTCCATGGAAGTGTCCTCAATGCAATCTCAGACAAACAAACATATAAGACCACAACATAAAAGAGAAGAAAAAAGAAAAAAGATCATAGCGCAACTAAATACAAACAACAAATCACTGATATAGTATACAGATATAGACAGTAATTTAATATATAATTTAAAAAATACACATAAAAAAACAACAAACAATTGTTTGTTGGGCAGGGAACACACTAATAAAGTGATGGCGTCCAGTGGGGCTAAAACTGAAACCCTACTTACAACACTGCTGAATATTAAAGCCTGCATATCAATCACACAGCCCTCCGTGGCCTGGGTAGAGAAAGGAGGATTCACCACAACGTCCGTGTGCTGCTGCACCGCAGGGAAGCTCCCAAAGGAGGACACAACACACAGGTGTCGCATAACAAAACCCACATTATTTAACCAAAAATGCAGCTAAATCAAATTCGATATTAAGGCCATTGGGGGATAACGTTTTAAGTTCATATATCCAATATGACTCACGCTTACTAATGCCGTTAATTTTATCTCCCCCTCTCCAATTACCAGGATAACTTTCAATGGCTTGACTTTTTAAACCAATAGGGTTCTGCTGATGATGGATTAAAAAATGATGGGACACACTATGCGTTGTAAGACCTCTCTTAATGTTATAGATGTGTTCGTATATGCGTCTCTGGTAAGACCTCCCTGTGCGGCCTACATATTGCAGCCCGCACGGACACTGCAATAGGTAAATTACAAATACAGAATGACAATCAATGAACGAACGTATATCGTATACCCGACCAGTGACATTAGAACTAAACGTACTTTGTTTAGAACTGTACTTACAAGCAGTACAATTACTACAGGGAAAAAACCCTTTAGGATTTCTCTCCAAACCAGACTTATTAGATAGATTAGGGCATGTAGGAGCCAGTCTAGATTGCAGATTTGGGGACTTCCTAAAAATAACCGCTGGTTTAGGAGGTAAGATTTGGGCCAAATCTGGATCTCTTAAAAGAATCGGCCAATGGTTGCACAAAACTTTCCTGATATGGGGAGCCATAGAGTTATATTGTGTTACAAAGGAGACCACATGTTTGGAATTAGATTCTCCCTTGTCTTTCTTGTACTCTAAAAGGTTAGCCCTATCAATACCATGAACCTGCAACATGGCCTGAGAGAGCAATTCCTCAGAATATTGTCGGTCAAGAAATTTATTCTTTAGTTCACTCGCCTGAGACGCAAAAACCTCATCATCTGAGCAATTCCGCCGCAGGCGAATGAACTGACCCTTTGGGATGTTGCGCAACCACTGGGGGTTGTGCTGACTTGTAGCCATTACATAATTATTGGCTTGTACACTTTTAAAGTACGTTTTAGTACTTATATGATTATTGGCTGAACTGATATTCAAGTCCAAAAAGTCAATGGAGCTAGGATCAAAATGACAAGTAAACTTAAGGTTTAATGGGTTGTTATTCAAATAAGAAATGAATGAATGTAATAATTCTATGCTGCCATTCCATACAAACAAAATATCGTCTATGTAGCGAAGCCAGAGCACCAGGTTTGCTCCAAGGGGACAGTTGTTCCAAATAAAATTGTCCTCCCACTGCCCCATAAATAGGTTGGCATAACTTGGAGCAAACCTGGTGCCCATGGCCGTGCCACATACCTGTAAATAAAATTTAGAATTAAATGAAAAATAATTATGAGTTAAAATAAAGTGAATACTGTCTATAACAAAATTCCTTAGAACTGATGGCATACTAGCGTCCTCTTCCAGTGTGCGACGTATGGACTGGCAGCCCAGGGCATGGTCGATCACCGTGTATAGAGATGTTACATCAGCGGTGACCCACACATACCCAGGCTGCCACTCCAGACCGCGCAACACCTGAAGTGCATGGGTGGTATCGCGTAGGTGGGACCTGAGAAGACTAACATGTGGTTGCAAATAATAATCAATAAACTGGGACAAATTAGAAGTAAGTGAACCAATTCCAGATATAATGGGTCTACCTGGTGGGGTGTGAAGATCTTTATGAATTTTGGGGATGATATAAAACAATGGGATCCGGGGATGTGACTTCAATAAGAAATCATATTCATCCTTAGTAATAGCTAAATCTGTGACTTCAATAAGAAATCATATTCATCCTTAGTAATAGCTAAATCGGCTACCCCCTGTTCTAATAATGTAGTGAGTTCAGCAAGAAAATATGAAGTGGGATCCGCAGACAGGGGGAGGTAAGTGGCAGTGTCCTGAAGAAGTCTACCGGACTCATGGATATAATATTCTTTATCCATGACCACTATACCACCCCCTTGTCGGCAGGTTTGATAACTATCGATTGGTTATTCTCCAATCATGAGTCTGATAGACTTCTTCAGGACACTGCCACTTACCTCCCCCTGTCTGCGGATCCCACTTCATATTTTCTTGCTGAACTCACTACATTATTAGAACAGGGGGTAGCCGTTTAGCTATCACTAAGGATGAATATGATTTCTTATTGAAGTCACATCCCCGGATCCCCTTGTTTTATATCATCCCCAAAATTCATAAAGATCTTCACACCCCACCGACCATGCCCTGGGCTGCCAGTCCATACGTCGCACACTGGAAGAGGACGCTAGTATGTCATCAGTTCTAAGGAATTTTGTTATAGACAGTATTCACTTTATTTTAACTCATAATTATTTTTCATTTAATTCTAAATTTTATTTACAGGTATGTGGCACGGCCATGGGCACCAGGTTTGCTCCGAGTTATGCCAACCTATTTATGGGGCAGTGGGAGGACAATTTTATTTGGAACAACTGTCCACTTGGAGCAAACCTGGTGCTCTGGCTTCGCTACATAGACGATATTTTGTTTGTATGGAATAGCAGCATTGAATTATTACATTCATTCATTTCTTATTTGAATAACAACATATATATATATATATATATATGAGATATTACCAGATAGAGGTCCAGTAACAAGGAGACAGCATACCAGGGGTATATTCAAAGTAGTATTTATTGTAGAAACATACAGGCACCTCAGCCAACGTTTCGGTCTGCAGAGAGAGACCTTCCTCAGGGCTGTGCAATGGTACAATGACCGTGACTCCTAATTATACCCCCACCCAGTGCAACAAAACACCCAACAAACCAATCAAAATCTAATGAAAAAACATATGACACAATGCAGCAGCTGTCAAGCATAACATTTACCTGGAGTAATTGCAATTACCATTTTTCCTTGCTGTTCCACGGACAAGACCGCCGACGGCACCTGATGACGTCAGTATGTGGCGACAGAAACCTCTCTGGTTGTCTCCTACGATCATTACTGTGCTACTGCGCATGTGCAAGCCTCAAACAGAATCGCCATATTGGTACTCCAAGTCCTCTCATACCTAACCTCAATGCACCACCTCTCCTAGCTTCCTCAATGCTATTGCTCATGTGCAAATCGGAACAGGCTTCCCTGCTTCTTATACCCTGTCACAGTGTTTGCCTTGAATCTAAATAAATCACTCTCTCAAACGTATATATGCTGCAATGCCTGGAAGTACTGATGGTAACCTACATAAGCAATTAGGACCTTTGTAAACACTATAGTCTCCATTAAAAAAACATTATAAAACACATCATTTTAATAAGTAAAAAAGTTTAAAATATTGTAGTAATGTATCAAGTATTGCTATAGCACCTGACATAAGTGTATGAAATGCTTGACAGTTGTCTGCAAAAATAAGGAAAAAATATATATAAAATTATGGATCAACATAAGAATACATTGGAGTCAGATACCAATACAAACTGGCTTGATAAAATGCAGACCACTCTCGATGCATACCGTGCTGATCTAATTAAATACAAGAAAGAAAAGTTACGATTGGTTAAAGCAGATTATAAGGAGCGGCGGGTATATCGTTGGATTTTGGGTCTTAATGATAACACTTCTGGCAGTGGTGGTTCCAAAAGGAATGCAGGGCGAGCCTATCGTGAGGGCAAGAAAAAAGCAGGATATGTAACCAGTGATACAGATTTATCTGATGCTACAGAGGGCACTTCTGGAGATGTTTTTGAGGACAAAAAACAGGCGATGCTGCAAAACCTCCGCTACAAAGAAAAGACATGGAACGACCAGGAGGGGAGGATACAAATCGAAGCTATCCAGAACGCGAAGGGAGGAAAGGCAGAGGAAGGAAAGGACAACCGGAGAGACGGTAATATTTAACCTCTCAACACATAATCTTACACCAGCAGAAATAAGTGTGTTACAAAAAGGTCTATATTTCGTCCTGACGTTCAAACAAAACCCCTTTGACTAGACATGTTTAAACTCCACAGAAATCTTAAATTGAAAGATTTTTTCTATAAAATTGAGCCTAGCCCCAACCCAACTGCGTCAATTTGTCCCCTTAAGACAAAAAGTGCTTTTGACCCACAAACGAGTAATTTTAACAACTCGACCTTTATGTATCTCTTAGAAAATGAGACTCGCAGCACCATTAAGCATCAACAAATTAGTTTTTTCAATCTAACTAGAGATGAACGTGATGCATTAAAAACACTTAAAGAAAACATTATCATCCGGGCTGTAGATAAAGGTGGTGGCATTGTTGTCATGCAATACACTAACTACAAGCAGGAGATTGAACAACAATTGGCCAAAAGGGATCAGTATAAGAGGATCATACAAAGGGATCATACAAAGGGATCATACTGTCTTATATAAAGAAGAGATTGATGCAGTTATACTATTGGGTTTAAACAACAATTGGATATCTGAAGAGACTGCTAAATTCCTGACACAGACACACCCCCGCACACCTGTTATCTATACATTACCAAAAATACATAAGTCCGTCACGTTGCCTCCAGGACCACCTATCATATCAGCTATAGGATAACTTTGCCATCCTTTATCACAATACGTGGACTTTTTTCTCCAGCCATTAGTGGTGAAGATGGAGACTTACATCAGGGACACGACTGACTTCATTGTAAAGATGAGCAATTTAACATTTGATCCCACCAATTGTATACTGGTTACACTGGACGTATCCAGTTTGTACACTAGTATACCACATAGCGATGGATTGGAGGCAATTAGGAGTAAACTGACGAGTTATGAAGACTACATTGGGGCCCCCAAGGAGTTTCTCTTATTACTTGTTGAGATCATCTTACATAAAAACTTCTTCAAATTTGAACGCAATTATTTCCTGCAGCTCATGGGAACGGCTATGGGTTCGAACATGGCGCCTTCATACGCGAACCTATATATGGATATGTATGAACAGACACACATGTTACATGATGCGCCTCATACACGATGTATTAAGAAATATGTTCGGTACATAGATGACGTATTCATAGTTTGGGGGGGCACAGAAGAACAACTTCTGGAATATTTCAACTACTTGAACACCATACCCTCAACAATTAGGTTTACCATGAGCTTCAGTCAACAAGAGATCATGTTCCTGGATATGGTCATATACAAAAATGATGGTAAATTGTCTACACGGGTTCATCTTAAACCTACGGATAAGAATACGCTGCTACACGCCTCCAGTCACCATCCAGTTCCGCTCAAAAGGGGTTTACCCTATTCTCAACTTTTAAGGGTAAAGAGGATTGTGAGCGACCCAGAACTGGTTGATGGGGCTTTGTTACAGATGGCCAAACAATTCTACGAAAGAGGATACAGCTCTACAGATATAGAGAGGCTCTGACAAAAGTGAAGCAGGTAGACCGAAGTACCCTGTTGACAACAAATACCAAGAGTTTGGAGTCATCACGTTTTAATATAGTTACCTCTTACACGACTGCATCCAGTTCCATTAGAAATAGTGTGAAAAAACACTATCATATACTGGAGAATGACAAGAAGATTGGGAAAAATTTTGTGGAGCCCCCACTTTTTTGCAATAAACGAGGTCCAAATTTGGGCGATATACTAACAGATGCTGACCCAATTAAGAAATATGCACCAGTAAAAACTTGGCTGGCACAAAAACCTGGAGTATACCGTTGTCACGGCTGTATTAACTGTCAGTTTCTCCAACAGGGTGCCACATTCTCTCATCCTCATAGCGGAAAGGCAATAAAGATCCAACACCATCTAAATTGCGAGTCAAGATACGTTGTCTATTTAATTAGACTATGTTACATAGGCAAAACAACACGCATGTTCAAGGAGCGGATGGCATTACACCGCTCAACGATAAGAAAAGCGCTGTGTGCTGGGTGGTAATGGGGAAAGGCGGGGTTGCAGACCTGCCTAAGACATGCAGATGACCATACAGTTGTATTTACATTTGCATATTTGCTTTGCTGTGGAGGGTTTTTGTCACTTTTTTTACTCACCATAACTTAACTCAGTATTATATACAGTGTTCGACAAACCTATACATTTGCTCGCCCCGGGCGAGTGGATTTAACCCCCGGGCGAGTAAATATTGGCCCAAGCAGCACACGTTTCGTACTAGGTGGCGAGTAGATTTTTTTGTGTGGCGAGTAGATTTTTTGGTGATTTGTCAACCACTGTATATATATATATATATATTCTGTTATGTACAATTTACTGAACATGAGGATAGAACATTCCTGATTAAACCAGGATATATTTTATTTAATAAGTTTTTTTAATTTTATAATGTAGTATATTATCTTTAAGATTTTATTTAGGTTCATGTTTATTTAAACTTCACTGACACATTATTTATTTTCATTTTCATAGTTCAGTTTACATGCATTTATGTTTTTCACCTAATTATTTAAATGTCATTCAATTATACTTAGTTGCATATTATGAAATGGCTAGGCATCCCTAATTTTGATGTTAATCAATTGATTTGTTTGAATATTTATGGGTTTCTTTGATCACTAGATAATTCATTATATAATACGAGATATCTGATTAGTCTGCAGGTTCAACGGCAAACAAACATCCAGTTGAGTATTTTATATACTGTATTTTCACATCTAATGACATTGAGTCTAATGTTTAGAGATTACACCATTATTATGTTTTTTTACAGTTTACATCTCCCAACAATATCTGCTGTGTTTACAATATCTTTGATTTAAATTTGTCACGGCTGTTCTCCATACAGTAGAGGCAACTCTTATTCGAACAAAAACCAGTGGCAATTCCCCAAAAAACCCAGGAAACACCCAGGTACATTCTGAATACATGCCTTAAACTTTCCTTAAACTAGCCCCAGCATTTCTGCATTGATTAATGGCCTATCAGATTAACAGCGGGGGTCCCTGGCAGTCCCATTCAAACTGAATTGGACTGCCAGGGATCCCTGCTGTGTTAATCCTATGGGTCGTTAGTCAATGCAGAAATGCCTTAAACGTGCCTCAAACTAGCCCAGAACATACCCAGCACATACCCAGCACATACCCAGAATGTAACCCGGCTAGTTTACGGCAAATGTTAGAATAAACGTTGCCTCTACTGTACTTACAGTATAATGATTTTTGCCTGGAATTGGGACTATTTAACTGGCTCTCCATGTTACAGATGCAGCGGCCATTATGCGACCATTTCTCTAATTGTTTTTTTGAGATCTGCCCGTGATCCTCACTGGTTTTGCTGCGACAGAATAATGGCCCATTGGATTAACACAGCAGGGGTCCCTCCTGTGTAAATCCTACCGGAGTCTACTTGTCGGTAAGAGACATGCAGTAAGAGAGAGGCTGAATCAGTCACTCTTTCTGAATGCCTCTAACAGGCGATCGCGGGTATTTTATTTGAATTTTAACACTGCAGTATTGTAGCAGGGGGTCTCCGGAGCTAAACCTCATTATTTCAGGTCCAGTGACCCCCTATTTCCCAAGATACAGGCCCCGATATGGGGTGCCGGTATCCCCACCATGTTAAAATCCTGTGCGTCACATGACCATGGGATTTTAATATTGAAGGAGATACGGGCACTCCATAACAGGGCCTGTATCTCGGGAAGTAGGGTGTCCCTGAGGCTGAAATCGACTTTGTTCATCTCAGAAGACCCCCTGCTCCCGCACACTCATATCAAAAAACCCCTCCCCCACCACAAAGAAAAAAACCTTACCTTAGCGGATAGTTGCTAAGGTAATGAAGCTGCTTACATTTTATTTTTATTCATAGTGTGCGTGAGTAGGGTATCTCCTGTGCGGAACAAAGTTGATTTCAGCCTCAGGGACTCCATGCTTCCCGAGATACAGGTCCCGGTATGGGGTGCCGGTATCCCCGCAATGTTAAAGGCCTCCGGTCACGTGACATGCCGGGAATACCGGCACCCCATAACAGGGCCTGTATGTAAGGAAGCAGGGGGTCACCGAGGCTGAAATCAATGTGGTTAAGCTCAGGAGACCCGCTGCTCATGCACACCATGAATAAGAATAAAATGTAAGCAGCTTCATTACCTTAGTGGCTAGTGAATGCGAATTTGCAGAAGCTGCGATGGTCCACTCGGGGGGCGGACTGCTCCCCATTATCATATTTTGGACATGGGGCTGATGTCCCTTGGGCAGCCACAAGCAACTTAATCCTTTCCACAAGGGTGGCCCCTCCACACCATGAAGTGTGACAATTCCGGGTGTAGAGAGACCATTAGCCACTGCGGCTGCCACGGCTTCACTCCCTATAACTGGCCCCCAACAATGTTCATGTTTTGTCTGCCTCCCTCCCCTTGTCCTTCCACAGCCACCGGGGCTGGAATAACCTCCTGCACACTGGATAAACTAGTGGACACTGCAACTGCAGGTGAGGGTATGTCCCCATCAGGTGAAGCAACGTTTTCGACCGACCGTAGACAGACCATAATTCTCACACCGGGCAAGATTTCTGGGTCTGTCCCATGACCGGTGCCCACCTGAAATTCTGTCCATGTTCGCCTGGTGGCACTATACTAAGTGACAAAGAGAACCTGTGCTTTCTTTGCAAAATGTATATGTGTATGTTACCACTTGTTTTGAGAGCTTGCAATCTATGAGTTTCTCTCTATGTTAGAAGACCCCGTAGGACTTTAAAACATAGGGCTCAATGATCCTACCCCTGCGCCAGTAAATAAAGCCTGTCCTGGGAGACTAGGTATTTACACCTTTTTACCAGGATTATTCACTGACCAAAACAAGTTAGTAAAATAAATTGTCATTTATTTAATTGAAACAGACATTCACACAATGGATTACAAAATACAGAAGAAAAACACACATACTGAGGGTCTGGGCTACAAATCTAGACTTCCCTATGTGAAATAAGAGGTAAAACAAAGTCTTTAGGTTGACCGAGACTTGTCCCGAAATGTCCTGGAAATCAAATCGGCATAAAGGTCCTCACACCACCGCTTTATCTGCTCCGGGGTTGCCGAAATCCCTTGACTGGGAGTGTGTACCACACGTCCTGGTACTATTTTTGGCTTGCAATGCCAGCCGCGATCGCTACGTTCTATTGTCAGAACTTGGCCCCGGAAAGTGGGACTTAGAAAATTTCTCGCCTTGAAATTTCTGAAGCCGGCTCGCTGCTATTTCTCTCTGAGCATCTTTTGGTGATTTTAAAATTGCTGCTGCTGTCTTGGCACTTAGAATTTGAGTGAATCTCTCGAATGAATTGGCTGCTGGCTTTCTTATACAGTAGTATTTCAGCTTCATTCATGAAATACTCCAGCCAAGTGCGTGGCATTCGAAAAAAATACCCAAACAAAATCGGAGATGTTGGAGAATAAAAGGGGCCGTGACAGTAGAATGAAAAAAAGCTTAGGTTCAATCTGATGGCTGTTTCTCAATACCTTTGAAAACCGGACTCAGGTTTCATATAAACCCTCACAACCTCATATATGGTTGGAGTACCACCAGAATCTCTATACTGGTTCTAGGGAACGGGCATTGACCAGGAGATACCTCTGTTACTGGGGGGACCCCGGTACCATTCTGGTGATACTTTACTATGCCCCGCTTACCTTTGCTTCCAAGTTACAGGCCCTGGTATGGGGTGCTGGTATCTACCTGCATTGTTTAAATCTCCTGCATCACGTGACTGGGACATTTAAACATTGCGAGCATACCGGCACCCCATACCGGGAAGCATGGGGTCCCTGGGGCTGAAATTAAAGTGGTTCATCTCCAGAGACGCCCTGCTTCAATACAGGCATACCACGCTTTAACATACGCAATGGGACCGGAGCATGTATGTAAAGTGAAAATGTACTTAAAGTGAAGCACTGCCTTTTTTCCAATAAATAAAAAATAAAAAAATAAACCGGCGCCAAAAGGAAAAAAAATCTGACCAAATATAGTCCAATTCAAAGGGTTGGGATGAGTTCCATGGAAGTGTCCTCAATGCAATCTCAAACAAACAAACATATAAGACCACAACATAAAAGAGAAGAAAAAAAGAGAAAAAAGATCATAGTGCAACTAAATACAAACAACAAACTACTGATATAGTTTACAAATATAGTAGTAATTTAATATAAAATTAAAAAATACACATAAAAAAAACAACAAACAATAGCTTGTTGGGCAGGGAACACACTAATAAAGTGATGGGGTCCAGTGGGGCTAAAACTGAAACCCTACTTACAGCAATGCTGAATTGTATAAGTACTTATATGATTATTGACTGAACTGATACTCAAGTCCAAAAAGTCAATGGAGCTAGGATCAAAATGACAAGTAAACTTAAGGTTTAATGGGTTGTTATTCAAATAAGTAATGAATGAGTGTAATAATTCAATGCTGCCATTCCATACAAACAAAATATTGTCTATGTAGCGAAGCCAGAGCACCAGGTTTGCTCCAAGGGGACAGTTGTTCCAAATAAAATTGTCCTCCCACTGCCCCATAAATAGGTTGGCATAACTTGGAGCAAACCTGGTCCCATGGCTAATTCTAATCATGTGGTCTCCTTTGTAACACAATATAACTCTATGGCAATAATCATATAAGTACTAAAACGTACTTCAAAAGTGTACAAGCTAATAATTATGTAATGGCTACAAGTCAGCACAACCCTCAGTGGTTGCGCAACATCCCAAAGGGTCATTTCATTCGCCTGCGGCGGAATTGCTCAGATGATGAGGTTTTTGCGTCTCAGGCGAGTGAACTAAAGAATACATTTCTTGATCGACAATATTCTGAGGAATTGCTCTCTCAGGCCATGTTGCAGGTTCATGGTATTGATAGGGCTAAACTTTTAGAGTACAAGAAAGACAAGGGAGAATCTTATTCTAATCATGTGGTCTCCTTTGTAACACAATATAACTCTATGGCTCCTCATATCAGGAAAGTCTTGTGCAACCATTGGCCGATTCTTTTAAGAGACCCAGTTTTGGCCCAAATTTTACCTCCTAAACCAGCGGTTATTTTAGGAAGGCCCCAAATCTGCAATCTAGACTGGCTCCTACATGCCCTAATTTATCTAAGAAGTCTGTTTTGGAGAAAAACCCTAAAGGGTTTTTTCCTTGTAGTAATTGTACTGCTTGTAAGTACAGTTCTAAACAAAGTACGTTTAGTTCTAATGTGACTGGTCGGATATACGATATACGCTCATTCATTGATTGTCATTCTGTATTTGTAATTTACTTATTGCAGTGTCCGTGCGGGCTGCAATATGTAGGCCGCACGGGGAGGTCTTACCAGAGACGCATATACGAACACATCTATAACATTAAGAGAGGTCTCACAACGCATAGTGTGTCCCATCATTTTTTAATCCATCATCAGCAGAACCCCATTGGTTTAAAGAGTCAGGCCATTGAAAGTTATCCTGGTAATTGGAGAGGGGGAGATAAAATTAACGGTATTAGCAAGCGTGAGTCATATTGGATATATGAACTTAAAACATTATCCCCCAATGGCCTTAATATCGAATTTGATCTAGCTGCATTTTTGGTTAAATAATGTGGGTTTTGTTATGTGACACATGTGTGTTGTGTCCTCCTTTGCTGCCTGTTGTTTACTGGTACTGGTAGTCTTCCATGATTGTCTCTTGTTATATACAATCCTATGAGTGTATTCTGTGTGTACTGTTTCTTTAAGAGAAGGTTATTTGTTCCAAGTTTTTTATGTATGTTTTAGTTTGTATATATATACAGTGTTTATTTCCATGTATATATTTTTATTTTTATAGTATATGTATGTTTTTTCACTGATATTGGTCTGCTTGTATATGAGTGTGTTTTAATATTGTGTTATTAGACAATTTGTCAATCAGTGTTTTAGTATAAATGTACTGCCACTTTTACATGTCCCATCATGCCCCTGACTAAGTGACTGACGTCACGAAACGCGTAGGGTGGACTATTACTATTGGCAAGGACTATTTGGCTTCCATCTCCTGTTCAATTGCCTTCCCATCCCCAGCAGCTTCGGCTGTCTCAGTGCCTGGCACTTGCGAGCTTCCCTCCCCTGTCCCGGCTCACAGCGGTGACGTCACGTGGTATCGCGAGACCTGAGGTCCGCGTGACTCTCCCAGTGAGGCCTCGGCGGTTTAGAGCTCTGGTGCTCCTCCATTCATGAGCCTATACGTCTGTGGACTAGTGAGGCAGCTGGCGGTGTGACACCATGGGAGAGGAGCTTCCCTGCGGTGTAGCAGCACACTGACGGTGTGGTGAAACCTCCTTTCTCTACCCAGGCCACGGAGGGCTGTGTGATTGATATACAGGCTTATACAATTCAGCATTGCTGTAAGTAGGGTTTCAGTTTTAGCCCCACTGGACGCCATCACTTTATTAGTGTGTTCCCTGCCCAACAAGCTATTGTTTGTTGTTTTTTTTATGTGTATTTTTTAATTATATATTAAATTACTGTCTATATTTGTAAACTATATCAGTGATTTGTTGTTTGTATTTAGTTGCACTATGATCTTTTTTCTCTTTTTTTCTTCTCTTTTATGTTGTGGTCTTATATGTTTGTTTGTTTGAGATTGCATTGAGGACACTTCCATGGAACTCATCCCAACCCTTTGAATTGGACTATATTTGGTCAGATTTTTTTTTCCTTTTGGCGCCGGTTTATTTTTATTTATTGTGTATTTTTTGGTTTGTGTCACCTATTGTTCCTGGCAGCCTTTGCCTAATATTTTAGGAATTTATATATTTATTAGTTGTTTAATATACACTCATTTTTGTAATTTAAGCATTAGCGCTGTTCCCACTGCCCTTTCCCTTTATCTAACTGCCTTTTTTCCACTTTACAATGCATGTACTGTACTGCAAACATCATATATGTGCATAACTGATGTAAATAATGCAATTGTAACCAAAATAAATACAGTAGGCTTTATTCAAATAAAATGAATGGGAGCAAGCAAGGAGGTGAGAGGCGCGCATGCAGGTCAGTACTGTATAGCAGTTCTCTCCCCTCTCTCTCCTTCTCGCAGTCTCTCTCTCCTCGCAGTCTCTCCTTCTCACAGTCTCTCTGTCTCACTCAGTCTCTCTCTCTCACTCAGTCTCTCTCTCTCACTCACTCAGTCTCTCTCACTCACTCAGTCTCTCTCTCACTCACTCAGTCTCTCTCTCTTTCACTCACTCAGTCTCTCTCTCACACTCAGTCAGTCATGCACTCAGTCACACACTGTCACTCAGTCACTCAGTCACACACAGTCACTCAGTCACACACAGTCACTCAGTCACACACTGTCACTCAGTCACACACTGTCACTCAGTCACATACAGTCACTCAGTCACACACTCACTCAGTCAAACAGTCACTCAGTCACACACTGTCACTTAGTCACACATTGTCACTCAGTCACAAAGTCACACACAGTCACAAAGTCCCACACAGTCACTCAGTCACACACTGTTACTCAGTCACACACTGTCACTCAGTCACACTCAGTCACTCAGTCACACACAGTCACTCAGTCACTCTCAATCACACACACACACACACACACACACACACACACACACACACACTATTTTTGCATGTCATCATATTATCATTTATCTCTAAGCCAGCCCCCTTAAGGGGTGTATTACTCATTTTGAAATGTATAAAAATGTGATCCAAGCAATATGTTTTCAGAGGCCTGAGTTCCTTGTTGGAATTCTTTTCTCTCAATGGTGCCATGGTGCTGATAAACTCATGTTGTTACTTTTTGAACCCTTGACTCATTGATTTTATTTCTACGCTTTCACAGATGGCGGCCCTTGAATAGGGACACCCAGTATCTCGGGAGCAGGAAACCCAGACGGAGCAGCTGCCTACATTACTCAAACGTGCACACTTGGAATAAGGTATGGCTTTATCCTTTTTAAACAAAAATAAGCCGTTAGATTAATTGTTTGAGTAATCTGTAGACAGTTTGTTCTTTATGGGCAACCTACCTGAGTGACGGGACACCCTGTATCACGTGAGTTTATCAATATTATACTGATCAGGTATTGTTATTGTTGTTTTTGTATTATTGCCATAAACTCAGGTTATACCGTGTGCCGCTAAACGGCAGGGCCAAGTAAGGGCCCGGAAGGTATAATAATTAATAAGGTGTTAAGTCTCCTAGAATTTGGGGAGAGAACTATTGTTAAAGAACAGCAGGTAACTGTTTTTAAGGCCACTGTTCCTTAACTCTATATTCTACTTATATTATACCAAGGGTTGGGGCACCTTATTGGAACCCGATCGACTGGCGTTGATCGGGGATAAGTCAGATAATAAGGTGGTAAGTCTCAAAAAACTTGGAAGAGAAGATTTTGTTAAGGAGCAACAGGTGACTATTTTATTTTTTAATACCACTGGTCCTTAGCTCTATATTCTACCAAGTAGTGGGCACCTTATTGGTACACGATCGACTGGCGTTGATCGGTGTAATACAGGAGAATTATGGGGAACCTACATTCTCAGTCGCCGGCGCAGGGTACGTCCCTTGAAATTATGTGTGGACTTTATGTCAATAAAATGTTTTAAAAATGGATATTTAGTGACACAGAATATATTAAATAAGAAGGAAAGTGAAACATATCAGGCTCTGTTTTAAAAATAACTGTAGCATTAGTGGACTCCCCTTTTTCTAATCCCCTTTTCCTCATCTCCCTTTCCTCACCCCCCTTTTTCCTCTTCCCCCTTTTCTCACCCTTTTTCACTGAAAAGGAGTTGCATGTCTGTGAGGCACAGGAGTTGCATGTCTGTGAGGCACAGGAGTTGCATGTCTGTGAGACATGGAAGTTAATTATTAACCTAGGAAGAAATGGCTTGAATTTAAGAATGTTAAAGTAGTTTTTTAGGAATTAATGCATGAATACTGCATGGAAGAAAAAGAGGACATCCTCTTTAAATGTTTTTTGTTTGTTTTTATCTTAGAAAGCTCATAGAAACTAGTTTGATGGCATAATAATATACATGTCATGGAGTGAAGTGTTTGTGTGTCACTCTGATAGTTAATGTATGTATGCATGCATGTCTTTATTCATATAGCGCCATTAGTGTACATAGAGCTTCAAATTGTCACTTGTTTTACTAATCATAAAAATAACAAATAATCTCTTGTTAAAGGGTCATTTAAGTTTAAACCCTTTTGTCAAAGTGTATTAAGCCTGCTGCCATTTACAAGGCATGACAGTAGCATTTAAAATAAACATAGGAAGTATTGTATGTTAAAGTCTGTTAGTGTAATATTTTAAAAGAGAATGCAAATTTGGCAGTTGTAAAAAGAAGTCATTTCACCCTGACTCAAATATGAATTTGTATTTTTTACTGTAGCACATTTTTGTTCATGGGCATAGGAAATACTGTGTTACAATATTTAAATGAAGTTTTAAATTTAAATTTTATGTGCTGATTTAGAGGAGTCAGGACTAAAAGCAAGGTATATCTAGAATGCAAAGTTTTAAAAAGTAAATGTTTATTTTTTATTTAAACAAAAAGAAAGAGTCTGATCTTATGGAGTAAGGAAGCTTTATTAAGTTTTACTCTGGCCCACAAGATTAAGATCATGTTGGAGTTTTGTAGAAAGGAGAATGAATGTTGATGGAAGATAAACTCAGAGAACGTGTGTATATGTGTGTGTGGGTGTGTGTAAGAAAGATAAGAAATTAATAGTAAATAAAACAATACGATTTTTTTTATATAGGAAGGGTTGCAGAGATGGTTTTGTGTTTGTTTTTTAGTTATTAAGGTTTCTCTGTTCAAACTTATAATAGGAAACTAACGGTTTGTTTTCTTAAATACACTGCTCGTCTGATTTTTGAACAGCAGTCATTTAAAAGAGGGAAGGTTAAAAGCAGCCAAGCGGGCTGGCCCCCCTCCTCCAGCTTAAGGAATGTACAAAGACCACGTTCCAGACATGAAAAGTTAACTAGAAGCTGAGAGAAAAAAAAAATTGTTTAAAAGCAGCTAAGTTATAGTATGGGGAAAGAGAATGATACTGTAATGTATTTATTTTTGGACTAAGTTTGCAGGATCAAACAGGTCTGTTTTGTTTTTTTTATCTTATTTTTTGTAAAGTTCATTTTGCTCTGTATCAGAGAAATGTGAAATTATGCTTATTTATTGTGCTTTCTGTTTTTTGTATCTATTTTAGGATAAATACCTCATAGTTTATGGGCATCTCCCAACAACAGTACTGGGTGTCTTAATTTGAACCCTGATATAGCCTCTCATTTTAAAGAATGCAACTGTAGGCAATCTAGAATTTATTTTTTAAAGCAGTAGCTATTGTCAAATTCATGATATATATATTTAAATCTCAAGCTGCTGATGTTTTAAATACCATCATTCTTTATGTCGTATGTTGTTCACATGTCATAGGATTTGCATATGAACAAAAGAGAGGATAATTTATATGATTTTCCATTACACACCTGTCTATATGCGGACTCTGCCTATTTTGTTCATTGCAACATTACCTTATGTGTGTTATTTTGGTATGTATACCCCTCCTCTTTACATTTTCCAGCATAACTATTGGATAGCTTTATTTTGAGCCTGTTTGGGAACTAAGTATTAATATGATAAGCTGCTACTACGCAGTGTTTTGTGGTGAAGCTAATTAGCATTGTTAGTATATTATGGACACTGGCCCCTCATGTTCTGATAGGGCTTTACACTCGTGTTCATATTAGCATTTTTGTTTACTGTATACTAGTGTCCGTTTCGTTCACATGGGGACTCTTTTATTTATGATTTATTAGTTGTCATTTTATGCATTTCGTAAGTTTTTAGCTTATCAAAAAGTTGTATACGTTTTAGTTGTGTTATAGTTAAGTTTATGTGGATATTTCCCATTTGGTCTGTAATAAATTTGATATTAGTGGTATTAGTTATTTAACTGGTACTTTATGTATATTTTACAGTTTACAATGAGTGCAAGCTTTAGGGACTTTTAGTGACAACCTCTTGTCACTTATCAGTGTTCTCTTACGAAATTTTCCTATGCACCTTTGATTTCTTTCTTTTGTAATTGGTGAGCAAGGTATTTTTTGTGTTTATTTTATATGCGGATGCCAAGATAGTGGTGAAAAACAAAAAAATTTGTGCTGATACTAAATTATAGTGGTTAAAAGCACTCTCCTTGTGCTTTAATTAATGAAATGTTTAAGTCTCTCCAAACTTAGGTGCAGCTTATACAGTCTACCAAGGAGAATACAAAGCAGCATCATTGCAAGAAAAAAGTGCCGGCACCACCGTAAACAGTTAACAAAGACAAAGAATCATCAAGCCAGCGTTTTTTACCAACTGTTAGTGTATCTAGGCACAATAATCCTAGAACATTTAACCACCAAGGAATTAAGACTTCAGGCAAGGCCCGGTCTTAAACAAACAATTTGTTTTTTTCTGAACTCAATATTATCAAGGCCCGGACTTAAATGAACAATTTGTTTTTTCAGGACTCAATATTATTATTTTTTTATGCTTTAGAGTGTGTTTTAAGATGTATGCCCCGCTAGGCAAGATCAGCCTACACCATCCAGATGATGATAAGGGATGATCAGTTTTGAAATATTTGTAATGTTCATTGTTTTATGGTCACATCATTTTGCAGACAATCATACAATCTTGCACAATGCTACACAGGTTAATGGGTCACAAGGGAATATATGCAATGAATCCCTGCCATACTCTAGTGGCCCCCAATGACGTAAGAGAGAATTACATTTAACCCCTTGAGTAGGGAAACCTTACACTAATGCCGAATTTAAAATGATGAAATGTTAATTTGAATTTGTTTACAGGGAACTTTTCTAAACCGAATTCCACTGGTAAATGAGGTTCCTTTAGGTGGATTTTGCACTGGGAACAACAAATCAATTTATGGGCCAGGTGCCTCCACCAACTAATGAAACTTGTATGAAAATGTATTTACAGCCCTGAACTAAAAATTTACAGGGAGGATGTGGCCTTAATTTTTCAGTTTAATTAAGATAGTAAAAAGTGCTTGCACAAATTCTAGTTTACCAAGGGGAGTGTATTGGCTTTGTGGAAAATGAGCCTACAGAGTATTACCATGTGGTTGGACAGGGTCTTGCTATCTAGGTACAATTGTACCTGCCTTTACAATGACCCACTGGCAGGATCAGGAATAGCAGAGCCACTTCCAACGCACAGGGGTTGAAAAGTAGTCTATGGAAAGAACAATTTTGGGCTAGCTTATTTCCTAATGTAGGAGTAGAGTTGCTATATGACAGGTTCAATGTACTTACGGATGTACTGGATGATGTTCTCAATCATACAACTACATTCATTAATTTACTTAATCAAGAACAGCTACAGATTAGATTAATGGCCATACAGAATAGAATGGCTCTGGACTATATTTTAGCGTGTGTGCCCGAGTTAAAGAGCAATGTTATGTTATTTAGAGATCAAAGTGGTAAGATTGAGCATGAGGTAGAGAAGATCGCAGAGATACAGGAGAGATTAAGGAAAGGTGGAGATAAGAGGTGGGTTTCGTTAGGAATTACCATGTTGGTTGGTTTTCTAGAAGCGAAACTGATGAATGGATTTGTCTGTGTGTTTGCAGTTCTGATTGTTTTGTACTGTATGTCTGTGCCATGTGCAGTAAATCCATACTGCAAAGGTGTGTAACACCTTCTACCCAGGCCATGCCACTGATCACAGACGACACTACGGAAGATGCAATCTCAGAAGGAAAAGTCTGTCCTCCTCAATGGAATACAGATGAAGATGATGGCAGAAAGACCAACCTGGCTGAGATTATAGCCAGCAGCTCTGTGAGTTTCCAGAACTATCAAAGCCATGCAAAAGTGGGCCCTCCAGGCCAGTGCAACGCTTCTGAGTTTTATCTGAATTATCCTTAAAAGACTATGTTTTCAAGAATAAAAAGAGAGGACTGTGAAGATTGAGATAATGTGTGTGGCTATCATCACCTCCATTTTGGCCTAAACCACCATTTTCTGAGTGTTTGCTTATATGAATGTTTATTTGTTTCATTCGTGAATGAATGAACTGTGAATGTTTGAGTCTGCAGAGTATCGCTTCTGGATCTAACCCACCCTTGTAATTCCTACGAGTCATGTAATAAATTGAAATAGCATTCGTACGCGGTTTCTCCCGTTTTAGATAATTCTGCTGACTATAGGGTTCTGTTATCTGACAGATACAGTCACACACAGGGCTGGACAGAGTAACTCCCTTATGTCACAAGGTTAAGAGGCCCACATTATGGTGAATTATCGATAAGAATATAGCATATGCAGCATATTTATGTATCAACCAATATGTATTTTTGCATGTCATCATATTATCATTTATCTCTAAGCCAGCCCCCATTTACCAAAAGCAGCTAAATCAAATTCGTATGAAGGAGCATTGGGGGGGATACAGTTTTTAAGTTCTAATATCCAATATGACTCCACGCTTTATAATAACCGTTAATTTTAATCTCCCCCTCTCCAATTACCAGGTAACTTTCAATGGATTTACTTTTTAAACCAATTACGGGTGTCTGCTGATGATGGATTTAAAGAATACGGGGACACCTATGCGTTAGACACCTCTCTTAATGTATAGATGTGTCGTATATGCGGCTCTGGTACAGACCTCCTGTGCGGCCTACATATTATGCAGCCCGCACGGACACCTGCAATAGGTAAATTAACACAATACACGAATGCATCAATGAAGAGTTATATCGTCATACCGACCAGTGACATTCCAGAACTAAAGTTTTGTTTAGAAACTGAACGTCACAGCCCGTACATTAACTACAGTGGAAAAACCCTTTAGGTTCTCCTCCAAACACAGACTTATTAGATATAGTAGGGCATGTAGGAAGCCAGTCTAGATGCAGATTTTGGGGCATTCCTAAAAAGAACCCTGGTTTAGGAGGTAAGATTTGGGCAATCTGGATCTTAAAGAATCGGCCCAATGGTGCACTCAAAACTTTCCTGATATGGGGAGCCATAGAGTTATATTGTGTTACAAAGGGAACCAAAATGTTTGGAATTAGATTCTCCCTGTCTTTCTTGTCCTACAAAAGGTTTAGCACTACCAATCCCATGAACCTGCCAAGAGCCTGAGAGAGCAATTCCCCTCATATATTTCGTGTCGGTCAAGAAATCTTATTCTTTAGTTCACTCGCCCCTGAGACGCAAAACCTCATCATCTGAGCAATTCCGCCGTCAGGCGACATGTAACTGAACCCTTTGGATGTGCGCAACAACTGGGGGTTGTGCGACTTGTAGCCCTTACATAATTATGGCTTGTACACTTTTATAAGTACGTTTTAGACTTATATGACTTATGGCTGAACTGATATTCAAGTCCAAAAAGTCAATGGAGACTAGGATCAAACTGACAAGTAAACTTAGGTTTAATTGGTGTTTATTCAAATAAGAAATGAAATGAATGTAATAATTCAATGCTTGCTATTCCATACAACACAAAATATCGTCTAGTAGCGAAGCCAGAGCACCAGGTTTGTACCAAGAGGACAGTTTTTCCAATAAAATTGTCCTCCCTGCCCCATTAAATAGGTTGGCATAATCGGAGGCCAACCCTGGTGCCCATGGCGTGCCAATACCTGTAATAAATTTAGAATTAAATGAAAAAATATTATGAAGTTAAACTAACAGTGTGAACTGTCCTATAACAAATTCCTAGAACTGATGACATACTAAGGTCTCTTCCATGTGCGACGTATGGACTGACAGCCGACCCATGGCATGGCTCCTATCACCGTGTATAAGATGTTACATCAGCGGTGACCCAACATCCCAGGCTTGCCACTCCAGACCGCGCAATCACCTGAAGTGCATGGGTTGATCGCGTAGGTGGCCTGAGAAGACTAACATGTGGTTACAAATAATAATCAATAAACTGGATAAATTAGAAGTAGATGAACCAATTCCAGATAAATGGGTCCTAACCTGTGGGGTGTGAGATTCTTTATGGAATTTTGGGGATGATATAAAACAATGGGATCCGGGGATGTGACTTCAATAAGAAATCATATTCATCCTTAGTAAATAGCTAAATCGGCATACCCCTGGTCTAATAATGTATGAGGTTCAGCATTAGAAACATATGAATGGCGATCCGCAGTACGGCGGGGAGGGTAAGTGGCAGTGTCACTGAGAATCTATCGGACTCAGGGATATCAATATTCTTTATCCATAACACTTACATACACCCCCTTGTCGGCAGTTTAAACTAACGCGTGGGTTCATTCTCCACATTGAACCATAGGCTTGTTTTTTCAAGAAGCGGCTTAAGTTATCTTGGCGGATCTGGACAATTACGACTGGAGGTCTTTTCCACAGAATCTTGGGTACCCAGATTCAATGGAAGGTGTTGACAAACATGTCCACTGAGAATGTTTGAGGGTATAAAAGGGAGGATGTCTATAAAGATCGTTTTAGCTTTGTTAGGCTGAGAGGAAACTGTCACTATAGAAATATTTCTCAATGACTTAGCTATAGAGTGTAAGTAACTCAAAAACCCCATGAGACCAAACTGATTTATCTACTAAGGCTCCGAACCTACAACAATGCCAAAAAGAATCTTTAAGAAATCTCCACTTGTCTAACCCAATTCTCAGGACAATTTTGTCCAACACCTTCATTGATCTGGTAGCCCAATCGTGGGACCTCCATCGTAATTTAAGATCCCGCCAAGATAACTAGCCTTCTTGAAAACAAGCTATGGTTCAATTGGAGATTATATACCAATGATAGTTATCAAACCCTGCCGGACAAGGGGGCCTGGTTAGTGGTTTTCATGGATAAAGAATATTATATACCCATGAGTCCGGTAGAACGTTCTCAGACACGGCACCTTACCTCCCCTGTCTGCGGATCCAACTTCATATTCTTGCTTTGCTGAACTCATCACAGTATTAGAACATGTGGTGTAGCTGATTTAGCTATGTACCTAAGGATGATATGATTTCTATTTTTGAAGGTCACGACCCGCGATCCATTGTTTATATCATCCCCAAAATTCATAAAGGATCTCTTCACACCCACCGGTAAGAACCCATTATATTGGAATTGGGTTCACTTACTTCTATTGTTCCCAGTTCATTGATTACTTATTTGCAACACATCGTTAGTCTTCTCAGGGTCCCACTAAGCGAATATCCAACCCCCATGCACATTCATGTTGACGCAGGTCCTGGAGTGGCGAAGCCGGGTATGTTGGGGTCACGCCACTGCCTGATTGTAACAATCTCTATACCACTGTGATAGACCATGGCCTGGGCTGCCAGATCCATACGTCGTCACTGGAAAGGCTTAGTATGTCATACATTCCTAAGGAATTTGTTTATAGAATATATCACTTTATTTTAAACTCATATTATTTTTCATTTAATTCTAAATTATATTTACAGGTAGGTGGCCAGGGGGCGGCCACTGGGCAACCAGTTGCTCCGAGTTATTCAACCTATTTAGCTGGCATTGGGATGACAATTTTATTTGGAACACAACTGTCACCTGGGCAAACATGGTGCTCGTGGCTTCGCACTAGCGCATATTTGTTTGTATGGAAATGGCAGCCATTGAATTTAATTACATTCATCATTTCTATTTGAATAACAACCATTAAACCTTAATTTACTGTCATTTGATCCCTAAGCTCCATTGACTTTTTGGACTTGATACAGTCATTCAGTCCATAACTATAAGTATCTAAAACGTACTTTAAAAAGTGTACAAGCCAATTAATATATGTAATGCTACAGTCACACAACCCCGGGTGGTTTCGCCAACATACCCAACAGTGTCAGTCATTCGCTGCGGCGGAATTGCTCAGATGATGACGGTTTTTTGCGTCCTCAGCGATCGTGAACTAAAGAAAATACTTTGACCGCCACTATTCTAGAGAATGTGCTCTCTAAGGCCATGTTCTACAGGTTCATGGTGTTGATACGCGCTAACCTGTTTTAGAGTAACAAGAATAGACAGGGAGATAGCTAATGTCAAACATGTCGGTCTCCTTTGGAACACAATATAACTCTATGGGACTCCCCATCTTCAGGAAAAGTTTTGTGCACCATCTTGGCCAGATTCTTTAAAGAGATCCAGATTTGCTCCAAAATCCTTACTCCTAAACCACGGTTATTTTTACGGAAGGCCCCAATCTGCATCTGACTGGCTCACATGCATAATTCTATCTATAAGTCTGGTTTGAGAGAACTCCTAAAGGGTTTTTTCCCTATAGTAATTGTGTTCTGCTTGTAGGCGAGTTCTAAAAAAGGACGTTTAGTTCTAAGGATCCTGGTCGGGGTATACGATTACGCTTAGTCATTGATTGTCATTCTGTAATTGTAAGTTTAAACCGTATTGGCAGTGTGTCGTGAGGGCTGCATATGTAGGCCGCACAGGGAGGTCCGTACAGAGACGCACTAACGAACACATCTATAAAATTAAGAGAGGGTCTTCAAAGCATCTGTTTTCCAATCATTTTTAACCATCATACAGCAGAACCTATTGGTTTAAAAAGTCAAGCCCTTGAAAGTTTCCTCGGTAATTGGATGAGGGTGAGATTAAAATTAACGGCAATTAGTAAGCTTGAGTCATATGGAGTGATATATTACCAACGTTGTTCCCCCAATGGCCTTATATCCGAATTTTATTAGCTGCATTTTTGGTTTACATAATTGTGGGTTTGTATGCGCACATTGTGGTGTGTCCTCCTTGCTTGCTCTTCGTTACTGTACTGGTAGTCTTCCATGATTGTCTTCTCTATATGAACATCCATGAAGTATCTCTGTGTGTACGCTTTTTCTTTAAGAGACGTTATTTGTTTCTAAGTTTTGTTTTTTTATAGTATATGTTAGATTTTTTTCCAGTTTGTTACATAGTATATTGTATGTTTCTCATTGTTATTTATTATATGTATGTTTATTCACTGATTAGAGATTGCTTGATATGAATGTGTTTTAAGATTGTGGTTATTAGACATTTGGCAATTAGGGTTTTTTTTAAGTATAAATGTACCCTACACTTCCTACATGTCCCCACTCAGCCTCCATGACGAATGGACTGCGTCACAAACGCGTGGGTGGACTTTTTATTCACTGGCAATGACTTATCTTGAGCTTTATCTCCTGTTCAATGCTTCCCATCCCCAGAGCTTCGGCATCGTTCATTGCCCTGCACCTGCGAGCTTCCTTCCCCCTTGTCGCAGTCTTCAGCGGTGACGTCACGTGATTCGCGAGACCTGAGGTCGCGTTGAGCTGTTCCCAGGAAGGGCCTCGGCGGTTTTAGAGCTCTGTGTCCTCCATTTATGAGCCTATACGTCTGCAGACGAGGTGGCAGCTGGCGGTGTTGATACCTACAGGCAAGAGCTTCCCTGGGCGTGGCAGCGAACCACCGGAGTTGGTGGTGACTACCTCCTATTCATTACCCACGGCACGGAAGGGCGGTGCTGGATTCGAGATGGCAGGCTATTATCTTCAGGCAAGGTTGTTTGTAAGTAGGGTTCTGTTTGTACCACCACTGACGCCATCCTTTATTAGTGTGTTTCCTGCCACAAACAATGTGTTTGTTGTTTTTTATGTGTATTTTTTAAATATATATAAATTCTGTATATACGGTAGTACTAGTTCGTTTTTTGTTTGTATTTACCGTTGCCTATGATCTTTTTTTCTTTTCTTCTCTTTTAATGTTTGGTGGTTTATATGTTTGCGTTGCGTCTGACTGAGTTGCATTGAGGACACTTCCATGGAACTCATTTCCCAACCCCTTGAATTGGAGCATATTTGGTCAGATTTTTCCTTTTTTTTTTTCGGCGGCCGGTTATTCTGTATTTATTGGTCAGTATAACAGAAACCCTCATAGTCAGCAGCGAATTATCTAAGACATGAGAAAACGCACGCGAATGCTTATTTCAATTTATACATGACTCGTAGGAATTACAAGGGTGGTGTTAGGATCCAGAAGCGATACTATGCAGGACTCAACACATTCCACAGTTATTCATTCACGAATGAACAAAATAAACAGTCTAGCACACGCAAAACCCACCTCAGACAAATGGTCTGGTTTAGGCCAAAATGAGGTGATGATAGCACACACATCTCAATCTCACAACTCCCTTCTCCTCATAAGTGCTGCCGTCTCTAATTGTGGAAGAGATGTGATTTCTGTATGATCTTTGACTATAATGTCTCTTATTGTAGCCCATTCTCCCTCACCAATCCCCAGAAGAACGACAGTTTCCATCGAAAAAGGCGGAGGGGGCACGTCTTGCTGATGGCGTGCCCCATCCCTACCTTTTACCATCTCGACAGGGAGTCTTTGACCCACCTTTGTCATGGACTTCTACCAATGAGCGCGTTGGATACGTATTTGCATTCTGTTAACGCTTATCATTTGTAACCCATAAAATTTTGGTAAAACACTTTGCATCACAATTATATGGGTCTTAATACTATCGGTTTACATGTGGTCACACGATCTCAGTGTAGGTTGATTGTCACGCAGGTGTGATTCAGACAAAAGCCACCCTTCTACCCTGTATTATGTTTGCTTTGGGATCTTGGACCATGCCTCCAGGCAATTATGTCTCGGTAAGTTGTTGAGCCCCCCTCTCCTTTCATATTCCATTCCCATCCTGTTTTAATCAACCTGTATTAAAAATCTGTTGTGACAATTCATTATGCCGGGTGATATTTAAAGGTTGCTTCCCTGTGTTTTCTTAAATTATGTATGTTTTAATTGCGTAGTTTGTATTTGATTGTGGATGGCATTGTATGTTCTTCATAGGTTATTTTTATTTTGAAAATGATTTGTGCATAGTGTTAACAAGATTGCAACAGATTATTGCCTCATATACCACTAATACAATTGTTTGAGTTTTGTACAATGTTTCTCTTTTTTGTACTATCCATATTTGCCGACTCCCTCTTCTTCCCTCCTCCCCTTCTTCCGGTGACTCCCTCTGTGTACTTTTGGTTTGGTAACGAGGTATTCTTTGATATAATTTTGTTCTATTTTGTATAAGTCGCTGCTGCTCGGCCCTTTAATTTTAAACATCTCGCTACACTCTCGTCCCTCCCCCCGTCGTCCGTATGGATTTCTGTTATCGCAGTGACGCGAATTATACATGTTTTCTTGCACTTTTCTTTCCTTCGCTTTGTACCCTTACCTGGCTTATTGCTTTTACATCTTTTCCCTTTAACTGTTATTTGTTATTATTATTATATATTTAATGTGGGTTTTGTTATGCGACACCTGTGTGTTGTGTCCTCCTTTGCTGTCTGTCGTTTACTGATACTGGTAGTCTTCCATGATTGTCTCTTGCTATATGCAATCCCATGAATGTATTCTGTGTGTACTGTTTCTTTAAGAGAAGGTTATTTGTTCTAAGTTTTTTTTTTTTTTATGTATATATTTATATTTTTTTCAGTTTGTACATATATATATTGTTCATTTCATTTTTATTTTTATTATATGTATGTTTATTCACTGATATGAGTATGCTTGTATATGAATGTGTTTTAATATTGTGTTATTAGACTATTTGTCAATTAGTGTTTTAGTATAAATGTACTACCACTTTTACATGTCCCATCATGCCCCTGACGAAGTGACTGACGTCACGAAACGCGTAGGGTGGACTTTTTATTACTGGCAAGGACTATTTGGCGTTCATCTCCTGTTCAATTGCTTCCCCATCCCCAGCAGCTTCGGCTGTTTCATTGCCTGGCACTTGCGAGCTTCCTTCCCCTGTCTCGGCTCTCAGTGGTGACGTCACGTGGTCTCGCGAGACCTGAGGTCCGCGTGACTGTCCCAGGAAGGCCTCGGCGGTTAGAGCTCTGGTGTCCCTCCATTTATGAGCCTATACGTCTGCAGACGAGTGAGGCAGCTGGCGGTGTGATACCACAGGAGAGGAGCTTCCCTGCGGTGCAGCAGCACACGGACATTGTGGTGAATCCTCCTTTCTCTACCCAGGCCACGGAGGGCTGTGTGATTGATATACAGGCTTTAATATTCAGCAGTGCTGTAAGTAGGGTTTTAGTTTTAGCCCCACTGGACGCCATCACTTTATTAGTGTGTTCCCTGCCCAACAAACAATTGTTTGTTGTTTTTTTATGTGTATTTTTTTAATTATATATTAAATTACTGTCTATATCTGTATACTATATCAGTGATTTGTTGTTTGTATTTAGTTGCGCTATGATCTTTTTTCTCTTTTCTTCTCTTTTATGTTGTGGTCTTATATGTTTGTTTGTCTGAGATTGCATTAGGGACACTTCCATGGTACTCATCCCAACCCTTTGAATTGGACTATATTTGGTCAGATTTTCCTTTTTTTTTGGCGCCGGTTTATCTTTATTTATTGTCATTTTTTGGTTTGTGTCACCCATTGTTCCTGGCAGCCTTTGCCTAATATTTTAGGAGTTTATATATTATTAGTTGTTAATATACACTAATTTTTGCATTTTAAGCATTAGCGCTGTTCCCACTGCCCTTTCCCTTTATGTATTTTGCATTCTGTTACCTCTATCACTTGTGTACCCATAACATGTAACCATTGCATCAAATTATATGGCATAATATTTTTACATGTGGTCACAAGATCTCAGTGTAGGTTGATTGTCACGCAGGTGTGCTTAGACAAAGCCACCTGTACCCTGTATATGTCTTGCTTTGGATCTTTATTTAGACCCTTGCCTCCAGGTCCATTATGTCTAGGTAGTGTTGAGCCCCCCTCTCCTTTTATGTTTCATCCCCTGTTTTAATCACTTTAATAAAAATCTTTTTGTTACACTTTCATTCATGTCCGTGTGCTATTTAAAGGTTGCTTTCCCCTTGTTGTTTTCATATTTATCTAACTTTTAGCACCACTGTTCAGTCTTACAATACATGACTTATTAACAGGTGTTCTGGACACAATCTATTTAAGTGTTGAGCGATATCTCTGTGTGTCATAATACATAAATTTACCATCAATCAATGAATCAATTTCCAAAACCAATTACAATACAATACAAATCAATTATACAATTCACTATTCAATTCCTAAATCAAAACCATTGAGAAAAAGATTCAACTTCAAAATAACCACCATCATACAAATCTAACTACCAACAATAAGCCATTATTACAAAGCAAGCCCCTGAAATAAACTATTGCAAATCATGATATAATACAAGTAAATAAATATCAATTACATGACACACAACAATTCCTAACCAAAGCTTCCAAATACATGTTAAAAACATAATTAAACATTTGCAATACAATCATTTATTTTCCCTGTATGTTTACCAAAAATAGCTCAACATTACATACAGGGGCAATAAATGAGCATAAAAAACAATGACATTACATCAAAAAATCCAATACAATACAGCCATTCAGGGTCCCTGTATGTATGTATGTATGTATGTATGTATATATATCCAAAGGGACATACATAAATTCAGGGGCATTAAATGGACATAAAAAAAACCACATAAATAAAAAATCAAAAAAACCTGTAAAAGTAAAATAATATATACTTTTATTTTGTTTACTTACCATTACATGGCCGACACAGCGAAATTCAGGGGAATCGTAAGCACTCAAACCAATCCACAAGTAGCCATAAAATAATAAACCCTTACAATCCACAACTGTGAACAAACAAAAATAAACTGTGCGCTACTATCTAACTCCTACTTAGCCTCCTTGTGGGACATTGGTATCCACCTTATGTATCCAATAGTCTCCTGGAGGAATTAAATTTTTAACTCTATCCCCCCCCTCTTCTATAGACTGGATAATAAATTGAATCCCCTTACAAGGGAGGTGCAATGTTTAGACTCATCGTAACTGCATAGTGTAGAGGTTTTTAAACACCAACAGGCAAAACAAATTATTTTTCAGAAGTGTTTAAGAGAGGAGTGGGGGTATCCCAAAGAACTTTTAGAGAGAGTAGATAAAAAGAGTTCGGTGATTTTGGTCGTAAGACTATTGATACAAAATAATAAAAAAAGAAGAAACTACCGTATCCCATCAAATAAGGGTGGTATTGGTAGATGTTGGCTTTCATCACCACTATATAATTCTGTATATAGGGAAACTATGGAGAAGGTTTTAGTAAACACTGTGGCATCATGTGTGAGATCCCATATTGGGATGAACTCAATCATTAGATACAAATCCACAGTTTTATATATAGGAACTAAAAACATTAGAATATACTAGCACCCCTGATGTGTTTTGTATGTGGTAAGACTACCACATCTAGACACATTGCTTGGCACCAAACCAAAGTTAATTATACCTTGTAAAATGCATTTATTTCAAGTATCTACAGAAGGCCACCCGGATATCCAAATATGTCGGCAGTAACCAACGTTTGTTTGTTGCCTTAAAATCCGTATCCAGGGAACATGTCAGGAACATTATAATGAGTGAGTCGCTTATTGATAAAAACTATGCTGTTTCAAGACACTTTTTAGTCGTCACGCACCATGGTTAATATAAAGGGACCATTCTAGTTCTTACTTTTAAGGGGATTGTATTTGCAACTATTTACTTCTCAGTCAATTAGGAAGAGGGGGGGGGGTGTGGGGATAGATGTTAAAACATTATTCCTCCACAAGGAGGAGACCTTATTGATACATAAATTGGATACATGTCACTCAGCGTCAAGGGGTCGAATTGAGTGAGTCCTGTGGATAATTTGGGCACTGCTATTAAGCCTTTAATCAATGTGTACGCCGTCATAGTCCATAATAGACCAGTGGGACATGCATCCACTCTCTTTTTTACTCTATTTCCCTTCTCCCTGCTTGCACTTATCGGTTGATTTTTAGAATCAACCGTTTTTATTATTATATATGTAATGAGGGATATACTGTAACAATAGGTTCTATTTTAACTTATTTTAATTATAATCTTACTTGTGTTGTCTATTTAGCTCTCCAAGCAACGTGCAGTTTATATCATAGTTCAGATGGTATTTACTTTAGGCTAGATATAGGTTAGGTATGATCGATTGTGTTTTGAATTTTATGTGTTGTGTTTGTTGGGTTTGTCTAGATATGATCTAGTGTTTGTTTTTTAAAAAGTAATAAGTTAGAATTCTATACCTCTACAATTTAAGCCCATGGGGCTCAGATGATTGAGTCTAACTTTAATAGTAGGGAGCCGAATGGACATCCTGAGAGCGTATTTAATGTACCACTCATGGGTAGATGGCCCAAAAGTTATTACCCGCTGAAAGAAAGACCCTGAGTTACTTAGATGTACGAACGCGTGTTGGAGGTATTAGCTTATTATGAAATTTATGTTTGGTTATATCCCATGTATCTGCACTTGTATTCAATAGTGAACAATTGGTGGAAATCTTCCGCGGAGGGCACAAGTCTGATATAACAGGAATAGTGAGCCAGTCGCGTGTGAGTGAACAGTTTCGAAAAAGCTGTTACAACAGGCCTGGCGATCTGGCGTCACAGGACGGTTATCCTGACTCGTGAGGAGATATATGTGACCACAAGGTACCCTGTCGCTGTCTCCTTCTGTTTGTATTCAAGGCGATTACTTTCTTGTATTTTTTGGTTGGCTTTTGTGTGGCTTTGCTGGTCTGTATAGCAGAATTACTGTGGTGAGACAGGTGCCGCCACTGGCCTTTATGACCACGGCTCTGATGTTTACGTACAGAGCTCTGAAGGAGGCTTCTTCCTGTCTTATAAATCCTTGTCCTTATTGCCCCACTGGGAGGCTTGACGTGCTGTCACACTCTCGCGCCTACTGTATTGCACTGTTGGGGGGCGCGACACACTGGTGGAACTCCGGGCTTAGTGTGAGTCCAGGTGATTGGCGTCGAATGGGTCGAACGCAAGTGCGGTGAATGTCATGTATGATGGAGTGCCTGCCCACTCGGGCTTGGTGAATTCGCCGTGGGTCACTGTGTTGGACAACACAGCGAGGAGTGTTGTTGTACCAGATAAGAAAGAGGCAAAATAGGCACCCCTGGGAGTCATACTGCCGCCTGAGAATTTGTTTCAGTGAGTGTGTCTTGAACTGCATTTGAGCCAGGACTGCTGTCTAAGGAACTCCCTGAAAGCAGCTCCAGCTGGACAAAGAGTGTATGAGGGATCCTGTGCCCCACAACCACCAAGAGGCTCCTGCCGATAAGCTGATTCCCCTGTCTACAATCCTGGACAGGTAGTGGTAAACAGTGTATATACATTAAGCTTATGTATTCCTTATTTGATGTACGCAGATTTTATACCCAATATTATTGAAACATTTTTATTACTTGTCTCACTATTTGGCGTTGTGTGCGCTGTTTTTTTTTTGTTCCATTTTTCCTAGTGTGGCTGGGGTCTGAGCCACCCCAATTTATAAGAGCCAAAGCCCCTTATCAAACCAAAGCGGTTATGATATAATTTTATGAAAATCACTTATTCACTTGGTATTTGTGGTTATAAGTCTATATATTGTTTAGTCCCTGCACTTTTAATTGTTTATGGCTTAATGAGGATGTGGATATTTGGGCACTGTATTAAACTTTAATCATTAGCCCATATCCATAATAGACCCGTGGGACATGCTATCACTCTCTTTTTACTCTATTTCCCTTCTCCCTGCTGCACTTTATCCTGTTGTATTTTTAGCTAACCATTTTTTTATATATATATGTAAAGGATTATAAAATGTCTATTTTAACTTTTTTTATATACTAATACTGTGTTTCTTTTTATTCCAGCAAGGTTTTATATATTTATGGTAGGCTAGATTATAGGTTAGTTATTTGTCGATTGGTGTTTTTAGGTTTTGTCAATAAAGTTTTTGTTTTAAAAGTAATAGTATATCTTCCCTATCACTTTGACCATGGCTCAGATGATTGGTCTAACTTTAATAGTCTGACCAATGAGACATCTCTGAGAGGTATTTAAGACCTCTGGGTAATGGCCAAAAATTATTCCCTTAAGAAGTACTTAGATGTACGAAACGCGTTGGATGTATTTAGTTTATGCCAATTTATTGTTTTTTATTATCCCCTGTATCTGCATTGTATTCAATACCATTTGGGTTTTTTTTGCTGATTGAAGCGGTTATTGCGCCGCTGTAGAGACTCTGAAGGACTTTCTTCTGCTCCTTCCTTATTGCCACGGGAGCTGTGACGTCACCCCGCTACATCACGTGATGGAGCGACATCGTGGCACGCCGTGCAGGTGCATGCAATTGCGGAAGTGTCTGCTGAGCCTCTCCATCGGCTCTGAACTGCCCTGTCACTGCTGCAAACGGAGGATTGTAAGAAAAGAAGAAAAACCCCTGGAAGAGTCATACTGCCGCCTGAGACTTTGTTTCAGTGAGTGCTTGAACCTGCAGTTGAGCCAGACTGCTGCTAAGGAACTCCCCTGAAAGCAGCTTCCAGCTGGACAAAGAGTGTATGAGGGATCCTGTGCCCCACAACCACCACAGAGGCTCCTGCAGATAAAGCTGATTCCCCTGTCTACAATCCTGGAGTGGTAACAAGTGTTATATACACTTAATGCTTATGTATTCCTTATTTGATGTACGCAGATTTTATACCCCAATATTATTGTAATACATTTTTATTACTTGCTTCACTATTTGGCGTTGTGCGCTGTTTTCTTTTTGTTTCCAAATCCACAACTGTGTCTTCTTTCTTCTATTTGTAATCCATTTCATCAAAAGGGGTCTTCATCTGTATTCTTCTTTCTTCTTCCGCTCTCTTCCGGGGTCTTCTTCTCTTGTAGCACCACGCCCTGGTCCTCTTCTTCCTTGAGGAGGTCCTTCCTCCTCGGCGTTTGGCTTAAAAATGAGACGACATAGGCTTTTATAGGCCTATGACGTCACATTTTCGTCAAATGGTTCCCACGGCCCTGATTGGGCCGTGAAAACCATGTGAATTTGAAAAAGTCACTCACGTGACGAAACTAGACAGGACGTCGTGACGTAGTGACGCACTGACGTCATCACGCAGGTTAAGGCTGTGTCGAGGTCTGCCAATTTTCTATTACACACAAAGAAAAGTAGAGGATACTTGTGGGCAAAACAGAGTTGTTATTACGGAGTTGGGTGCTCTAAGGTCTGAATGCTGGGACTATGATTTCACGTCAGGCACATGGAGTGAAGTAAAGAAAGAGAAGATGATCGATATCAGCGCTGCTCCTTGGGATGACAGACTCACCAGGTAGGTAATAAAATCAATTTATTAGGTCTACATAAAACAGATACTAGAGCATAACAAAAAAAGACCTCCTCCCACGCGTTTCGGGCGAGTTCGCCCTTTCTCAAGGAGTATGACAAGACATGAAGGGAGGGTGTTATTTATAACTCCCTTCTAATTGTTGAACTAATGTGTTGACCCCGATTAAATGACGTATATGCAAATTTCAACACACAGGACTTCTATCACATAATCACAATAAGTATATAATAGAAAGAAAAAAGTTAAATGCATACAGTATATCATGCTAAATTTCTCATACTATCTTTATCTGTACCAACACGATATTATACAAAATAACATAAAATGTATCCAATGTCCATAAGTAATTAAAAATCAACAAAATCAATTTTAAAGAGTCTTATACTATATTGTTAGGATGTGCTCACCACAAACGAGACGGGACCGCGGTGCTGAGGTGGGATAGGATGTAACGCCACCCACAGCCACGAGGGCACGTCTTGATTGAAGAGTGGTCTGGGATTCCGGATCGGAGTAGGAGAGGTACGGTAGGTAGAGAGGCCGTTAGCCAAGTCCGGGGTTAGAGAGAGGGACGTTGTCGTTTACCGTAAGCCAGGATCGGGATGCCAGAGGTGCGGAGAGTCGTGTAGCCGTATGCCGAGTTCGGGATGCCAGAGGTACAGATAGACGTAGCGGAAGCCGGTTCAGTTCACGAGGAAGTCTGCGGAATAGACTAAGGAGGCAGGGAATGGTGAGAACAACTGGTTCTATGCTCAGCCAACGAGTCAGTGACTCTGCAGGGTATATATAGGAGAGAGGAACCAATAGCAGCGCAGCAAGGTAGGGGTGTGTGGAAAGACCAGGTTACAGCAGGTGTAGGTTCAGAAGCAGTCCCAGGGAAGGAGCCATAAAGCCCAGCAGCCTGGCTATGTTTAGTGGTAGCCATCACAAGGGGCGCTGTGCCTTTAAGAGGCGGGAGCGCCTCCGTGTGGCCGCGCCTCCGTGAGGCAGGGCCATCGGCTGCGTGTGCGGACCCCCGCCCTGCTCTGAGAGCAGAAGAGGAAGGAAGATGTGCGCGCGCGCGCATAGATGGAAGAGCTGACGGCGGCTTGCCTCCGGAGTCCACGTGTGCCGCGGGAGACCCAGATGGAGCTGCAGGTAAGTGAGGAGCACGCCGAGAGCGGCGTGGCTCCAGAATCCTCACATATATATAAAGAGACACAACAAGATTGAACCCATTGTATAATATATATGGCTCTTTTAACCACTTTATGACTACAAGTTAATTATAATATGTATAAATGTATATATCATCATTTAATCAATTGAACTATATAATGTAACAACATAGAGCAAAGAAAATGATGAATGGTAGTGACAATGAACAGAGAAGAAAAAGTGGAAAGAAAAGAAGAAGGGGGGGAAGGGGGAGTACAAGGATACATGGAGTGAAGTAGCTGACAATTGGATATCTTCCTCCTACACCGGATGGTGTTTCAGCTACCTGCCTAACCCCACCACCCTATCTGCTTACACTGACTACCATCTTCCATCCAGCCACGGATAAGTATCCTCATACTGTATACTGCTTGTGTATATCTACAGCAATATCTGGCTTTCTACCCTACTACAGTCTCAGCTGGTTTACAGATTGTCTCACTTGAATGCTTTTTCACTATTTGAAGTGAATGCAATTCCTGGCGGCTTCTTTCTGCTTTTTAATAAATTGTCAATTTTACAAACAATATTATGCCATGGAGCTGGTGCTTCTTTTTGTCTTTGTTTTTTTAGATTCTTCTGATCTGGCTAGATCAACCAAGGAGCAGCCTACTCCACATTGTGACTGACAATTAATCTCTGTATCTGGACTTTTTTTCTCATCTGTTTCCATCATTTGGACAGGTTTGTTCTCTGATATTCACGTTGTATGTTTTATTATTCTAATTTTCTTATTGCTTTAATTTTTATTTAGTAATATTATATAAGCACTATTTGATTATTTAATAATTTAGCCCTATTCACCATCACATTAGAACTCAATTATCACACTTATAGCGCTACTCTTTGTTCCTTGTTTTTGATATACATATATATGGGTTGGTATCGGTGCAGGGTGGGTTAACCCCTTAATTACTATAGCAGTTATTTAAAGGAAACAGGTTTTTGGGGGTGCTTAAAGATAATTATATGACCCAAATTATTGAGGAACCAACCAGGAGAGGGGCAATTCTGGATTTGGTCATATCAAACAATGTAGAAGTAATAACAAATATTCAAGTCCTGGAACATGTGGGTAACAGTGATCATAACATGGTCTCATTTGAAAAAAATTCTCAAAAAACAGATTACTTGGGTTCAACAAAGACTTTAAACTTTAGAAAGGCAGGTTTTAATAACTGAGGTCTAATCTAGTAGTAATACAATGGGATGATGTTTTTGCAGGGAAAAATGTAGAAGATAAATGGGCAGTCTTTAAAACATTGTTAGAAAAGCACACTTATCAGTGTATACCCTTGGGTAATAAGTATAAAAGAAATAAGTCAAAACCAATGTGGCTAAATAAACAGGTAGGAGAGGAAATGGACAAGAAGAGGAAGGTGTTTAGATTCTTTAAGCCAGAAGGGACAGAGACATCGTATCAGAAGTTATAAGGAATGTAACAAAAATTGCAAAAGGGCAATTAAATTAGCAAAAATGGATAATGAAAAAAGGATTGCAATAGAAAGTAAGGTCAACCCATAAAAGTTCTTTAAGTACCTTAATAACAAAAAAATGAGAAAAGAAAATATAGGACCCTTTCAGTGTGAGATGAGTAGGCAGATTATTGGAGATAAGGAAAAAGCTGAGGTATTAAACAAATTCTTTGCCTCTGTGTTTACCAGGGAAGAATCAAGCTCAATAGTAGTGCCGCAGGAGGAAGCCACAACCTCCATATTAATGAACAATTGGTTAACTGAGGAAGAAGTTCATAAGCGACTTGAAAAAATTAAAGTAAATAAGGCACCTGGCCCCGATGGCATACATCCAAGAGTTCTCAAGGAGTTAAGCTCAGTAATAGCAAAACCATTATATTTAATATTCAAGGACTCCATTTCCACAGGCTCAGTACCACAAGATTGGCGTAAAGCAGATGGTGCCTATATTTAAAAAGGGAGCTAGATAATTCCCGGGGAATTACAGACCTGTAAGCCTGACTTCAATAGTAGGGAAACTACTTGAAGGTTTAATACGGGATAATATTCAGGAATAACTAATGGAAAACAAAATTATTAGTAATAGTCAGCATGGATTTATGAAGGATAGATCTTGCCAAACTAACCTTATTTGTTTCTTTGAGGAGGTAAGTAGGAATTTAGACCAGGGTAATGCAGTTGATGTGGTCTACTTAGATTTTGCCAAGGCTTTTGATACGGTTTCACACAAGAGGTTGATGTACAAAATAAAGAAAATTTGACTCCGTAATAATATGTGCACCTGGATTGAAAACTGGTTAAAGGACAGACAACAGAGGGTTGTCATAAATGGAACTTTTTCAGGTTGGGCTAAAGTCGTGAGTGGAGTACCTCAAGGATCGGTACTGGGACCCCTGCTTTTTAACTTGTTTATTAATGACCTTGAGGTTGGGATCGAGAGCAAAGTCTCCATCTTTGCTGATGATACTAAATTGTGTCAGGTAATAGAATCAGAGCAGGATGTCATTTCTCTTCAGAAGGACTTGGAGAAACTGGAAACGTGGGCAGGTAAATGGCAAATGAGGTTTAATACAGATAAATGTAAGGTTATGCATTTGGGATGCAAGAATAAAAAGGCGACTTACAAATGAAATGGAGATATATTGGGGGAATCCTTGATGGAGAAGGATTTAGGAGTGCTTGTAGACAGCAGGCTTAGCAATAATGCCCAATGTCATGCAGTAGCTGCAAAGGCAAACAAGATCTTATCTTGCATCAAACGGGCAATGGATGGAAGGGAAGTAAACATAATTATGCCCCTTTACAAAGCATTAATAAGACCACACCTTGAATATGGAGTACAATTTTGGGCACCAATCCTAAGAAAATACATTTTTGAACTAGAGAGAGTGCAGAGAAGAGCCACCAAATTAATAAAGGGGATGGACATTCTAACTTATGAGGAGAGGCTAGCTAAATTAGATTTATTTACATTAGAAAAGAGGCGTCTAAGAGGGGATATGATAACTATATACAAATATATTCAGGGACAATACAAGGAGCTTTCAAAAGAACTATTCATCCCACGGGCAGTACAAAGGACTCGGGCCATCCCTTAAGGTTGGAGGAAAGGAAATTTCACCAGCAACAAAGAAAAGGGTTCTTTACAGTAAGGGCAGTTAAAATGTGGAATTCATTACCCATGGAGACTGTGATGGCAGATACAATAGATTTGTTCAAAAAAAGGTTGGACATCTTTTTAGATGGGAAAGGTATACAGGGATATACCAAATAAGTATACATGGGAAGGATGTTGATCCAGGGATTAATCCGATTGCCAATTCTTGGAGTCAGGAAGGAATTAATTTTTCCCCTTAATGGGGTTTTTTGTTTGCCTTCCTCTGGATCAATAAGTAAGTATAGATATAGAATAAAGTATCTGTTGTCTAAATTTAGCATAGGTTGAACTTGATGGACGTACGTCTTTTTTCAACCTCATCTACTATTACACCCCGCGTGTAACTATGTAAGGAGTTAACTGGCCTTTGAAAATATTTGCAATGTTTTTTTGCCAATGGAGCCCGTTTGATGACCGGATGCCCAACTCATTGCCAGGGGGTAAGTAAAACTCTATTTATTTACTTTATTTATGCTGTTTTATGTGTTTCATAATGGGCAAATAATCTATTATCCATATCTGGATAATAGTTATTTTGCACATTACTGTACTGTATGTGTTTGGGGGGGGAGGATTTATTTATTTCAATGTGTAGGACAGGTTTATTTTTTTTTCATATATACAGGGTTGGTTCCTTAGGTCTGCGGGGACCTCTGGAGACCACCTGAGGTCTCCTTGAACTTCCCATGGGTACAAGGCTTCCGGGTCCACAGAGGACACCTGCGGGGAAGAACCGATGGCCCCATATCTGTGGGGGCACTGCAGACCCGTAGGGACAACCCGAGGGCCCCCAGACCCCTTTGGTAACCACCCGAGGACCCGAGGACACCTGTGGGGCTGACCCGGGACTCCCCAGACACCCGTGGGCCTACCCGTGGAGACCTCATTTGGGGCCCATGGTGACCCGCGGAGACCACCTGGTGGACCACGGCGCCTGGTGGGGACCACCTGTAGGCCTCCAGACCCTGTTTTAAACATTTTTCTGGGCCACCGCGAGGCCTACGGACACCCATCAGGGCCACCGGGGACTCCCGTGGGCCTGGGGTATTAACCCTGTATGTAAAAGAGTAAATCAGGTATTTATGGGGGGGCACAGGGGGTGGGTTATGTATGGTTTATTAAATATAGTGATGTTTATTGTGGTTAACAGGGGTGGGGGAAGTGGATATTGTCCCCAAGCCAGGGTGGGTAGGCCTCCCTGTGGGTAGTGGGTGGTTAGGCCTCACGGGGTGGGTAGTGGGGGAGGGTGTATAGGCCTCCCGAGTGGTGGGTGAGGGTGGGTTAACCCCTTAATGACAATAGCGGTTAATGACCACTGAGGTGATTAAGGGGTTAGGGGACATTACATTGGCTATTTTGATTTTTGTATTTGTTTTGCAGCTTAGGAGGGGACATGGGCAGGATGAAGATGAGGATGAAGACGGCCTTCATCATAGGTGCCTGGAAAAGGTAAGTGTAATATGTTTTTACTGTATTTATTGTGATTCATGTATTTACAATGGGCAAATACATTATTATCCATATGTGGATAATAGTAATTTTGCCCATTACTGCATTGTATGTGTTAGGGGGAAGGTGGAGGGAGGTGTATTTAGTTAGAAATAACGTTTATTTTTTTGGAGGCACAACATTGGTACCGCAGGCCCACGGCGACCCCGGGACTCCCACGAGGACTCCCACAGGGACACGCGGGGACCCCGGGACGGCTGCGGGGACCCCCGCTTGGTCAGCCGGGGACACCCACGGGACCCCCAGATGCCTTCGGGATCCCCCGGCCTCCCTCGGGGACCCCCACGGGGTCAGCCGGGGACCCCCGTGGGTTCAGCTGGGGACACCCGCCGGCCTGTTGTATGGGTGTTGTGCCTGCAAAAATGTAAAGAAAGAAATTTTTCTAAGACCTGCTTTTTTTATACTCCTTGAGAAATGGCGAACTCGCCCGAAACGCGTGGGAGGAGGTCTTTTTGTTATGTTCTTTAGTATCCATTTTATGTAGTCTTAATAAATCATTTTTATTTTACCTGGTGAGTCTGAATCCATTGGAGCAGCGCTGATATCGATCATCCTACCTCTTCTCTACATTTTTTATCACCTGCCTTTAGCTGGTGAGCTTTGTTCAGCGCAACTTTCAAGTACGATAAGTTTGCGTCGCTTAGTGAATCACGGGTGGGGGGGTAGTGTGGGAGGGTATGTAGGCCTCCCGAGTGGTGGGTGAGGGTGGGTTAACCCCTTAATGACTATAGCGGTTAATAACCGCTATGGTGATTAAGGGTTTAG
Organism: Ascaphus truei; assembly: GCA_036426205.1. Lineage (NCBI taxonomy): Eukaryota > Metazoa > Chordata > Amphibia > Anura > Ascaphidae > Ascaphus > Ascaphus truei. Next base: position 64,197 of record WSYH01001326.1, read on the forward strand.
GGGACATTACATTGGATGTTTTTATTCTTGTGTATGTTTTGCAGCATCGGAGGGGGCATGGGCAGAATGAAGATGAGGATGTAGACGGCCTTCATCGTGCGTGCCTGTAAAAGGTAAGTGTTATATGTTTTTACTGTATTTATTGAAAATTATATGTATTTAAAATGGGCAAATGCATTATTATCCATATGTGGATAATAGTAATTTTGCCCATTACTGTATAGTATGTGTTAGGGGGGTGTATTTAGTTATAAATATTGTTTATTATTTTTGGAGGTGCAACATTGGTACCGCAGGCCCGCGGGTACCCCGGGACTCCCGCGGTGACCCCGGGACTGCCGCGCGGACCCCCGGACTCCCGTGGGGACCCCTGCACTCCCGCGGGGACCCCCACTTGGTGATCCGGGGACTCCCAAACCCCCGTGGAGTCAGCCGAGGACACCCGCGTGACCCCCGGGCTCCCTCGGGGACCCCTGTGGGGTCAGCCGAGGACGCCTGCCGGCCTGTTGTGTGGGTTTTGCGCATGCAAAAATGTAAAGCAATAATTTTTTCTAAGTCCAGCTTTTTTTGCGTCTACCTTGAGCTGACATGTTCTGATCAACGCAACTTTCGCGTAAGCTAAGGTTGCGTTGCTTAGTGCATCCTGCTTAAGGGCAGAATTTAACGCAAACAGGGTAACGAACGAGCAAAGTTGGACTTAGAAAAAAATCCTGAAAAAAGCCAGTTTTAGAGCGCAAAGTGCCTGTTTGCATTGCTTAGTGCATCGGGTTCAGCGCAACATCACGTTCTAAGAGCACTTTGCGCTCTAAAAGTGACTTAACGGAGCTTAGTGCATGACCCCCTTAGTATCAAAGCAAAGATTGGAGTTCTCATCAGGGATAGAGAATTGCATAGATATTTGGGATATGACCAGGATGTGAAGAAAATGCTGCCTGTTGTACATAAAACCATTTTGTACTAAGTGCTACAAATACTTTATGAAGATCAAAAAGTAGTAGAGCTACATAAAAGCGTACTAAGTTGTGAAAATCATGGTTACACTTACACATTTCATTGCTGCAGGGGGTCCAAGCATCCAGATCAGATCCCACACAGCAATAATCCTCCAGGATTGGGGCAAGCGTGGTCTCGCAGCTTACTTTATGCCAGAAATCTAGTTTTGAGCAGGTTCTCTCATGTAGGTCAACATTCAGCTCTTTTGAAGTCTCCTTCAAGTGAATAGGACTTAAAGTAGCAATTCCCATCTGCACCCCTCCCCTGCCCACTTTTTACATGTATAGGAAGAAGAGGGTCCCCGGAGCTGAACCGCATCATGTCAGCTCTGGGGACCCTCTGGTTGCCAAGATACTTACCGGAGCAGGTGCCACTGGTTCCTTCTGGTTGTTTAAATCCCTTGCATCATGTGGGAAAATAGGAAGCCTGTGTGGCACCAGAGATTATTTTTTTTCCCTTGGAGGGGACAGTACCAGAGAAACCTTCCCCAGTAAGTATCTCAGGAACTAGGGAGCCCCCCGGAGCTGAAATTAATGTTGTTCTGCTTCTGATATACTTAAAAAGGGGGAGGGGCAAAAAATACTGCAATACAGTTTAGCACCATTTACTGAATCTTCCCGACCATAGGCTCCTATCATTCTTTAATGTAGTCATACCTGACATTTATGGAACATACATCCACTTTTTATACAGTACTGTACATGCATCCTTGCAAAGCTTCCAGTTACATAGTGCAAACAAAGTAGACACTTTAATCCATACAGTACAGTGTACAGGTCAGGTACATAACCTGAAGCAGCAGTAAAACTTTCTCAGTGGCTTTATTTATACCATTTGGAGTATCAGTTCTCATGGGCCTGACAGTGCTCTTTTATCAGCCGTATACTGTAAGCATTATGAGAATTAACCAAATATGAATGCACTTTTTCATTCTGTATACGTTTCACCATGAAATACATCCATGTAACCAAGCTTTATAAGTTCTATTAGAAATGTTCCTTATAAAGGTTTCTAGAGGATTAATTTGCATTTGAGATAAATAAGTAACAGATAATATGCACACATATAATGAGAATATAATGTAACCTGCTCTGAAATATAATTTTGTTTGATTGATTTTGACTAAAAATAACACATAGCAGAATATGTTATACTGGGCAAAAGCCACAAGATGGCAAGATTGCTTACAATTGTGTTGGATACTTTAATTGTAACAGAAGCCTTTTGCCTTACAACATATATAAAATATACAATATATCTATTGTTTTCAATACTTGGAAATTTTATAGTAAGTCAAGAATATCGTTTAATTTCTAGAAGTAATCTATATTGGCTCATTTTGTTACATGTTGCTGAAATATTTGTTTGTAATGTTATTGTAACAAAATGTTTCAGTATTTCAATTACTTTTCTGTATAATATTACAAGTATTAATAAGAACTGTCAATAAAAAATATGCTTTCCAAATAGTTCACAGTCTCCAAATTGTAAAACACTACAGATATTGCAAAGCATGTCACTTTTTTTTATTTTGACCGCACAGGCTAAGGTTAAAAGTATGTTTGGGGGGGAATGAAGTAACAGTTTTCATGAGTCTTCATAACATGGTGCATTGTACTGTTTATTGAAGCTGATTATTTTTGAATACTATGTTATACAATTTCCAATTTTAAGGACAAAAATCTAATTAATTCAAAATCCCCCAATTGTCCTGCTGTCTAAGATGTTCAATTTGTTCAACAACACATTTTTCTAACCGGCCCCACAGTAAAGTAGGGGTTTTTATTGGTGTTTAAAGAGGTCGGAATGATCAAAAGAGTTTGACTGCCCAACCTGTCTGCTACTTTTGATACTGTTGATCACTATCTTCACTCTCCCCTGTTACTTTATCTGCCCTGTAACTGAGGGTCATGTTATAGAAACTAAGACATTGATGGTGGATAAGAACCATTTTGCCCACCTAGTTTATCTGTTGTGAAATCTCACATCCTATTTCATCCCAAGAACTTTAAATTCCTATATTGTTATCCTCCACCACCTCTTTTGTGGAGGCTTTTCCAGTGAATCCACCACCCTTTCAATGAAGAAGTATTTCCTCAATTTTCCCCTGACACTCCCACCCTCCAATTATAAAATATGACCTCTTGCACTGAAATATACTTCCCTCCAGTACCTTGTTGAAAGCCTTGAAAGTTTCTATCCTACTGTCCTCTATCCCTTCTGCCCTCCAAGCTGTCCTAGATCTATATCTAGAAAGTGGCATCACTACATCTCGCTACTACTACTATATACCTGCTGCTAGTACCTTTCCTTATACAACACAGCATCTTGGACAATGACAAGCTAATATTAACCTGTTGCTGTCTGGTCAAACCTCCTCCTCATTCTGTGTCCTGCCTGCAGAGCTATGCTTGGTCATTCTGATCTGCATTAATAAGACAGGACCTGTCAGTGACTCCTCGGCAGCTCTCTCTCCTATTCAGTACTGCGAGAACTGGAGAGCTGCAGGGAAATCACTGTTAGGTTGCATCTGATTAATGGAGATCAGACAAATGGAGCTCTGCTCAGTAAGCAGGAAACAGAGGCCCAGATCCACAGAGGTCCATTATTGACTTAACCAAGAGATAGCTTAAATGAATGCCTTATTAAGCGTTAATAGGCATCTTCAATGCTCAATAACACAGTGTGAAGTATTGTTTTCATCTGGCAAGAGCACTGTGTAAACTATAATGGATATTAGTGCTATTGATATGCAAAAGAGGGCTCCCCCCAACAATGCATATGCACAGAGGTATAGTAAATAGGGATTTAATGTATGTTAGTTACTGTTAGTCATAACTAATCTCACGTCTGGACCCTGAAACAGGGACTACTTAGCCCACTAAGAAATTAATATGTGAACATAAAACCACAATAAGAAAAGCCTTCACTGCACTAGAGAAATGTACATTTTCTGTAGCGAGACATTTCAAGTCGAAAGGACACAATACGAATCAATTTAGCTTCCAATAAATTACTTTGTACCACCATTAAGACAAAGGGTTGATCAAGTCTTGTTTTTAAAACAAAAGGAGACAGGATGGATTAGCACATTGGATTGGAAAACACCAAAAGGGCTGAATGAGGATTATGGATTAATACAATTCCTATAAATGGAGTGACGAGGGTAATAAGCAACCATTTTTATCTTTGTCTGGTACCCTATATGTGTCATCATGGAAGCACAAGTCTTTCATATAATGTTAATATTAATTCTTTTTTCTGCCTTATAATTTGAGTGTCTGTGGGGAAGTGGACTAATAGAGGCACTAGTGATATATGACATTTATACGGGGTTAATAACTTAGAAGGATCGAATTTAATTGATTTAAAAAAAATTAGAAAACATTTGTGACATCATCACAATTTTTGATTGTTAATGATGTTCTTGAAGTAATAACATATTTGAGAGATTTTTTAACAGACCTTAAGTGGATTGACTCTGTGTCCCAATATAAATATAAAAGTAGATAGAATAATTCGAGAAATAGAGGAAAAATATGGATAGATGGGAAACATATCATTTTGATAGAAGACAGTTTAGTTCTCTCCTTACTGTTATCCATAGTATAAGTTACCTCAGCTTGTGATAGAATGTGTTTTTGTAATAATTATGTGCACAATTAGATACATGTCCGTCCGAGTGAAGATTGCAGAATATAAAAAGACAAGCGGATGGAATCATCATAGATTACTTCTTTCACTAGATGCTAATCAATCCTCTATGTTATTATTTTGTGATAGTGTTGAATAGTTGCCATGGAGAGGAGAGTAAGGTTGTATCTATACTTTTAAAGATGGCGGCAGCTGCAGATATAGAACAAAGTGTCTTTGATGCGTACCGCGAGCACTTTGAGAGTAAAGACAGGAGGGCAGGCCATATGAAATCCATTAGGATCTTTGATAATATATGGTACACAGCGCCTCCATCTGCTGTAGGCTCCAGATGTATGAAGGTACTCTCCTACAGTAGAACAGACTCTTCTCCCCCCAGAAAGCCTACACACGAGGCGGGAGGTGCATATAAAAGGAACCGGTTATTCTTCTGCTCAGCACAGTCTCTAGGCAATTCTGCCCAATGCAATCGCAGCTCTGGTCTCTCAAACTTCAGATGGTCTCTGACCCACTATGGGTCAAGGGCCCTCGCAGCAGTCCTAGCTCTTCCCTGATCCTCTAGCAGGACCAGGGGAATAGGTAATCACACACTCCCCCCTGAATGGAAGAGGACCTGGGCCTGCCAGTGCACAGCAGCCCGGTGTGTTACCTTGTCTCTATCATGGTAGAGACCCAATCAACAATTTAGAGATGCAACCCCATTAAGTACAGTAGGGGGAGGGTACCAGGTTTGAACCCAGAATTGGGTAGAACGCAGACCCGATCCCACCTCCTCCCCTGTCACTCAAGGGTACTGCCTGAGTGGGAAAACCCCATGATTGGTCCTAACACTGCGTGCTGTTACCAGGACTGACATGTCAGGATACGGCAGAATAGTAGCCAGTCATGGCATGGCTACTCTATTCCTCTAGTTGAATCCAATGGTCCCTCACTTAGAGTCAAAATTGGTGTACCATCTTTCATTTGATAAACCTGAAACATAGTAATCATTACAGTGATTAATACAGTAGTATGCACACATGATAACATCTCCTGCAAAACACAGTACATCACAGTTTAATATGAAACAACAATCATATTACTGCCTAGACATGACCCAGGTCCCTCCTATCGTGGAGAACCTAATTACTTAATAGTAATGCTGAGGGTCTGGCTTCCTAACTAGTGCCACAGTACTATCTGGCACAGCAAATGAAACACACTTTTTGGGTGTCGCTCTGAAACGTACTCCACACTATCCATATAGATGGATCTGCCTAACATCCACACCCCCACAAGGTATGTCACCCGTTCTTCCAAGTGAAAGAAGGTACCTTGACTGTGTGCTTTGATGTAGGCCCTGGTAACATCATTTAGCCATTGTTCCCGGTTCTCTTCCACCTCCCTCATTATAGGTTCAGGAACGCAGTGATACTCTAACCCAGGGGTGGGGAACGTCCGGCCCGCAGGCCGTTTAAGGCCCGGGAAGTCATTTGGTCTGGCCCCGGGAAGCAAGCCTGCAAGAATGGTTTAAATTTTTTTTTTAACTGTGTGTGTCTGAGAGAGAGAGTGTGTCTGAGAGTGTGTGTGTGTCTGAGAGTGTGTGTGTGTGTGTGTCTGAGAGTTTGTGTGTGTGTCTGAGAGAGTGTGTGTGTGTGTCTGAAAGAGAGAGTGTGTGTGTCTGAAAGAGAGAGTGTGTGTGTGTCTGAGAGAGAGTGTGTGTGTGTGTGTGTGTGTGTGTGTGTGTGTGTGTGTGTGTAAATGGTGTCTCTGTTTATCTGTTTAGTGCTTTTTTGTGTGTGTTGTTGTGATGTGTGTTTTTGTGTGAGTGTGTGTGCTTGTGTGTGTGTGTGGTTTGTGTGTGTGGTGATGTGTGTGTGTGTAGTGATTGAGATCGTCGTGTGTGTACGTGCTAGCTGTGCTAACAAGGATCGTGGTGCTCGAGTGTGTGTTTGCGCGCGCCGCGCCCGCGACGCGCCGCAGCCGCGTTTGCCTCTGCGCGATGTCTGTGGCGTTTGTCCTTCCGCCGCTGTGTGATTCTGCGCGTGATTGTTTGTGTCAAGCCGCAGTCAGCTATGTTTGTCAGTGTGTCATGCGCGCGTTGTGTGCTGTCTGCCGCTGCAGTGTGTTTAGTGATCTTCGCGCTTGTGTGTCTGAGAGAGAGTGTTGTTCCTGAGAGAGAGAGTGTGTCTGGAGAGAGAGAGTGTGTCTGAGAGAGAGAGAGTGGTGTCTGAAGAGGAGTGTGTCTCTTAAGAGAGAGAGAGAGTGTGTCTGAAAGAGAGAGAGTGTGTCTGAGAGAGAGAGTGTGTGTCTGAGAGAGAGCGTGTGTCTGAGAAAGAGCGTGGGTCTGAGAGAGAGCGTGGATCTGAGAGAGAGCGTGGGTCTGAGAGAGAGCGTGTTCTGAGAGAAGCGCGTGGGTATGAGAGTCGAAGAGAGAGTGGGTCTGAAGTCTGATACAGAGAGTGGGTCTGAGAGTCTGAGAGAGGAGAGTGGGTCTGAGAGTCCGGGAGAGAGAGTGGGGTCTGAGAGTCTGAGAGAGAGTGGGTCTGAGAGTCTGAAGATAGAGTGGTCTGAGAGTCTGAGAGAGAGAGGGGGTCTGAGATCTGAGAAGGAGAGTGGGTCTGAGATTCTGAGAGAGAGTAGTGGTGTCTGAGAGTCTGAGAGAGAGAGTGGGTCAGTGAGGAGAGAGTGGGTCTGAGAGTCCTGAGAGAGAGAGTGTGGTCTGAGAGTCTGGAAAGAGAGTGGGTCTGAAGTTCTGAGAGAGATGGGTCTGAGAGTCTGAGAGAGAGAGTGTGGTCTGAGAGTCTGAAGAGTGGGTCTGAGATCCTGAGAGAGAGAGAGGGTCTGAGAGTCTGAGAGAGTGGGTCTGAGAGTCTGAGGAGAGGAGTTGGTCTAGAGTCTGAGATAGTGGGGGGTCTGAGAGTGCTGAGCGAGAGTGAGGTTTGAGATGTCTGAGAGAGAGAGTGGGTCTGAGAGTCTGAGAGAGAGAGTGGGTCTGAGAGCTGCAGAGAGAAGAGTAGGGGTCTTGAGAGTCCGTGAGAGAAGGGGGTGAGGTCAGAGAGGGAGTTCTGAAGGGTCCGAGCTGAGATAGAGAGTGGTCTGGAGTACCTGAGAGAGATAGTGGGTCTGAGAGTCTGAGATCGAGAGAGAGTTGGGCAGTCTGAGAGAGAGAGAGTGGGTTAGAGTCTAGAGAAAGGGGGGGTCTGAGAGTCCAGAGAGATAGAGTGGGTCTGAGAGTCTAGAGAGAGAGTGGGTCTGAGAGTCGAGAGAGAGAGTGGGTCTGAGAGTCCTGAGAGAGAGAGTGGGTCTGAGAGTCTGAGAGAGAGAGTGGGTGTCTGATAGTCTGAGAGAGAGAGTTGGTCTGAAGCTGAGAGAGTGGTCTGAGAGTCTTCAGAGTAGGATGGGTCTGAAGATCTGCTAGATGGTCGGAGTCTGAATAGAGAGTGTGGTTGACCCGAGATCGAGAGAAGAGTGGGCTCAGAGTCGGAGACGCGAGAGTGGGTCTAGAGTGAAGAGAGAGGTCTGAACGGTGGAGTGTAGGGTAGGTGGGTCTTTTCGAAGGATTGGTCCTCGTACTGGCAGAGAGGGCGAGGTCTGGCGAGAGTGCTTGAGAGGTGGTCTGAGAGTCTGAGAGAGAGAGTGGTCTGAGAGTCGAGAGAGAGGTGGGTCTGAGTCTGAAGAGGATAGGGGTCTGAGAGTCCTGAGAGAGAGCTGGGTTCTGAGATGTCCCGAGGGAGAGGTGGGTCTGAGATTGAGGGAGAGCTAAGAGAGAGGGTCTGAACTTAGTCGAGAGAGAGAGTGGTCGGTCGGTGCTGAGAGAGCGAGTCTGCGGAGAGAGAGTCTGATGAGAAGAAGGTCTGAGAAGAGAGTGGGTCTCGAGAGTCTGAGAGAGAGTTGGGTCTGAGAGTCTGAGCATGAGAGAGTGGTCTGAGAGTCAGAGAGAGATAGTGGGTCTGAGAGTCTGAAGAGAGCGTGGGTCTGAGAGTCTGAGATAGCGAGTGGGTCTGGGAGAGCGAGAGAGAGAGTGGGTCTAAGAAGGTGTCATCAGAGAGAGAGAATGTCTGGAGCGAGTCTGAGAGTAAGAGAGTTGGTCTGAGATCTGAGAGGGTGGGGATCTTGACGAGGAGCGTCTGAGATATGAGAGGGGTCTGAGAATGAGAGTGGGTCTGAGAGCAGAGAGTCTGAGAGCTGAGAGAGTGGGTCTGAGAGAGTCTGAGAGAGAGAGTGGGTCTGAGATTCATGAGAGAGAGAAGTGGTCTTAGAGTCCTGAGAGAGAGAGTGGTCTAGAGTCTGAGAGATGGAGTCGGTCTGAGAGAGTGTCTGAGAGCTGATGAGGAGGGTCTGAGAGTCTGAGATAGATGTCTGAAGTGAGAGAGGGTGTCCGAGAGTTGATACAGTGGTCTGATAGTCTGAGAGAGAGGTTGGGTCTGAGAGTCTGAACAGAAGTTGGTTCTGAGATCTGGAGAGAGAGAGTGGATCTGAGAGTCCTGAGATAGAGAGTGGTGGCTGAGGAGTCAGAGAGGAGTGGTCTGCAGAGTCTTGATGACTGAGTATGGAGTGGGTTAGAGAGTCTGATAGAGAAGGTGGGTCTGAATATTCTGAGAGAGTAGTAGTGGTCTGATAGTCTGATAAGAGAAGTTGGGTCCTGAGATCTGAGAGAGAGTGGGTCTGAGAGTCTGAGAGAGAGAGTGGGTCTGAGAGTCTGAGAGTCTGAGAGAGAGAGTGGGTCTGAGAGTCAGAGAGAGAGAGTGGGTCTGAGAGTCTGAGAGAGAGAGTGGGTCTGAGAGTCTGAGAGAGAGAGTGGGTCTGAGAGTCAGAGAGAGAGAGTGGGTCTGAGAGAGAGTGGGTCTGAGAGTCTGAGAAATGAGTGTAGGGACACCTCCATGGGGGATTGGCACCGGAGCATTGCACCATCGTCTATGGCAATCAGCAGGCAGCATTCCAGCTCCTTTGCCGTGACTGGCTGTTGTTACTCCTCACCTCAGGCAATCACCTTACCCAGTTGCTCGTCCTTCATCGATTCCAGCTCGCGGACTGTCTCTGGCGTCATCTCTGGTACCGGGTCTGGAGAAATCTTGGGAATCATCCCGATCATTAGGGTACTCTGACACCCTGGATCATCCACTATGGCGCACTGGCCCTCGGAAACCTCCATGGCTGAGGTAGCAGTTGTATCATCATCGACCGCCCAGGTATTAGGGTCAGCTGCATCTTTCATAGAAAAGGCCGTAGGCTTCAACAGCATCAGCTTTAAGTAGTGTGCTCCACACCATGGACACGTAGAGGCTGTGATAGTGAGGGAGTAACCAGGCCATCAATAAATGTATTATGCCTGGCTGGTTACCTCTGAGCCATATTTGGGGTTTTAGCGTGTCAGCTATTGAACCTGTCTGTTCTCCATGAAAAGCATATGATGATATAACAATAAAGAATGTATGTGTGTTTTACCTTTCCAGGAGTGCTAACCAGTGTAGATTGAAAGGCTATTAGTTTCAAGGGGGGGGGGGGGAGGTTGCAGTAAAAGTGTTATCAGATTGTGTCTAGATAGCCGGGGTCTAGAGTTGCTGGCCACCCCAAAAATGTATCCGGGAATCAGGGATGATTCCCTGGGACAAATAGACACATCACCCTGGTTAAAATCCTCCCTTGAGAACAGTCACATGACTCACCACCAGGTTTCCCTGCTTCATCACTGTAACGCTTGTGCTGCCCACGAGCAAGACTGGACCCGAGTACTGAGGTGGAGAAGTAGTAAACCACGTACTCACAGCAGCGGAAGTGTGCCTGGCAGGCGAATTGTCAAACGTAGCCTAGACTGGGTTGGAGATAGTGGTTTAGTTGATACTTGCCAAGGTCTTGGAATGGAGAGCTCAGAATAGTCAAGTCTTTATCCGTGGTCTGGGGTTGGAGAGGTTAGAATCGTGGAAGTCCTTATAGCCATGGTCTGGGATTGGAGAAGTTAGAATCGTGGAGGTCCGTATAGCCATGGTCTGGGTTGGAGATATCCACAAGGTCGAGGGTAAGTTGGGTCAGTATCCAGAGAGGTCGCAAGGTTAAGCCAGGTCGGTACACAAAGGGTTAAACTGCAAGATAAACACAGGACAAGGAGCAAGGCACAACAGACATAGGAGCTCAAGGCTACCACAAGTTATGCTCAGCAAGATATGAGAGGAACTGCACGGTTTATGTAGCACATAGGAACCAGTAGCAAGGGAGGCAGAGCAGAGGCACGGCCTCTGTGGAGGCAAGGATTGGCTGCAGGAGATAAGTGGGCTAAATGAAAACTTGCCACGCAGCTGGGGAGTGCTGCACGTCATCACGTGTGCGAGGTGAAGGGGAAGCACAGTATGTCCAAAGGGGCGGAGTTAAGCTCCGTGGCACATTATAAGAGCTGCGTGTGCCCACTGTAAGCATAGCGTGGGTGCACGCACGTGCTGGTGCCAGAGCGGAGCTCTGAGAAACGTCAGGTAAGGAGGGAACACGTCGCAAAGGATGTGTTCCCCGATTTCTTACAGTACCCCCCTGTGACAATGTGAATGAACGTCACCAGCCATATACCTGGCAAACCTATGTTTAGGCTTGCAGTGCAGCAGTGACGAGGTTAAGTTTCAGTTGAGAAGGGCTGCTTAATTAGTCTGACCCCAGCTGCATAATCAAGGTGTTTTAAAACCCCCAGGCTGTACACACATGCAAGCTAGCTGGTCAGGAGGCAGGACTGAAATACTGAAGAGATTACTGCTATAAGGTCTGTTTTTCAAAGTACATGTGTGATGAACTGTCTGTGTCCTGCATGCTGAAGAGAAGCTGCCTTGTTTTCTATGCTGAAGAGAAGCTATTTTGTTTTTGTCTGCTGAAGAGAAGCTATTTTGTTTTTGTATGCTGGAGAGAAGCTATTTTTTTTGTGTGATGAATGTTTTAAGGCTCAATAAAGAAGCCTTATCAAGAGAACCCGCGTGTGTGTTTGCATGTACCCTGCAACACCCCCCCTTTAGGATCGGCCTTAGGACGATTCCCATAAGGCTTCTGCGGAAACCTGGCATGGAATCGCTTTATAAGCCGGGAACATGGGTCTGACGAAGAGGTATCCATGAGCGTTCTTCTGGTCCATAGCCTTTCCAGTGTACGAGAAATTGGACACTACCTCTGTAGTATCTGGAATCGATTATGGATTAAATTTCAAATTCTTCTTGACCCTGTACGATGACAGGTAGAGGTTCAGGTGAGATGTCAAGAAACTGAGAACTTCGAACAACAGGTTTAAACAATGAGACGTGAAAGACCGCCGGGATTCTCATAGATTGAGGCAGTTGTAAGCGGTACGCCACAGGATTGACCTGTTCGAGAATGGTGAATTGTACCAGGAATCTTGAAGCCAGTTTCAGTGTAGGTGTCTTCAATCTTATGTTCTTAGAAGAAAGCCACAGTTTGTCTCCTGGCCTAAACTTGGGTGCCTCACGGCGGTGGCGATCTTCCTGTGTCTTTTGTTTGAGTACTGCCTCCTGCAGAGTCTTCTGAATCCTCTTCCAAGAATTTTGGAGCAAATTCACTCTGGGATCTACTGCTGGAACTCAAGAAGGATTGGAAGAGATGGGAAGACGTGCTGGATGAAATAAGTAATTTATAAAAAAAAACGTTGATTCATGGGTAGACTCATTTCTGAGTGAGTTATGAGCGAATTCGGCCCATGGAAGTAGTTAAACCCAGATATCCTATGCATCAGAAATAAAGCATCGTAGGTATTGCTCTAGTGATTGGCTTGTTCTTTCGGTTTGTCCGTTGGTTTTGGGTGATACCAAGAAGAAAAAAGAAGAGAGATCTCCAACCTTTGAGCGTAGTAGGCACGCCAAAATTTCGAGACGAACTGTGACCCCCCCGATCGGACACTATATAGAGTGGAACTCCATGAATATGAAATATTTATTTGATATAAATATCTGCCAAGGTGGCAGAGTTAGGAAGACCCTTGAGAGGAATGAAATGGGCCTGTTTGGAAAACCTATCAACAATAACGAGAATAGTATTCATCCCATGAGAAACAGGAAGCTCAACAATAAAGTCCATTGAGAGGTGGGTCCACGGCCGGTCCAGTATGGGTAAGGGGCGAAGCATACCAGACGGCTTGTTGCGGGTGGTCTTATTTCGAGCACAGATGGAACAGGAGTTGATGAATTCCTTGATATCCTTAAACATATTAGGCTTCCAAAAGTTGCGTCTGATCAAATCAGAAGTTCTCTTTGTACCCGGGTGACCGTCAGACCTAGAGGAATGACCCCACTCAGGGATCTTTTGGTGAAATTGAGGTGCAGCATACAAACAACCCTCCGACACTTCCATACCATCGGGGATGAGAGTCTGAGTCTCCCAAGATCTTGTCCAGTACATCAACAGAGTTAGCCGAAATGACATATTTGGCGGGAAGAATGGTCTCAGGAATGTCTTTGGATTTGTCTTCACTGACGAATTGACGGGATAAGGCGTCAGCAATTAGATTCTTAGTACCCGGAATGTACGAAATTATATAGTTGAATCAGGAAAAGGACAATGCCCAGTGAGCCTGACGGGAGCCGAGGCGAAGTGCACCCTCGATATATAATACATTGTTATGGTCTGTAAAAATTGAAATAGGATTTTCAGTTCCCTCCAGGAGGTGTCTCCACTCTTGCAGAGCAAGTTTGATGGCCAAGTTGGCCTTGTTGCCAACATCGTAGTTTTGATCTGCGAAGGAGAATTTTTTTGAGAAGAACCCGCAAGGGTGTAGCTTATCCTGAGGGGACTGTCTCTGTGAGAGTACGGCTCCTGCTCCAATATCCGAGGCGTCTACTTTCAACGTGAAAGGAAGTTTAGGGTCCGGATGGCGTAAGATAGGAGCAGAGACGAACGCTTTCTTAAGGGTTTCAAAGGCCTGGCATGCCTCAGGAGACCAGGAGGAAGTGTCCGTATCTTTCTTCATCAGGGCAGTGAGGGGAGCCACGGTGCGGAAAAATGACAGATACATTAACGATTATAATTGGCGAAGCCAAGAAACCACTGAATCGCCTTAAGAGAAGTGGGTTGGGGCCAATCTACAACTGATCCATAGAGAAACCCTTATCAGAGATAATGTATCCCAAGAAAGAAGTGGATGTTTGGTGGAAAAGACATTCATCGACTCTGGGTCTAGGGAAATTTTGTGGATCAAGATTTTGCTACCAAACATAAGATTCCTCTGATCAAGAAATCAATACCGGTGGGTCTAGAGGCTATCGACGGCCGTTCTCTCCAGCCAGCCTTCATTTCATTTGAGATTCCTACTCTTATTCTCTCCACTAGTGACGGTCACAAGGAAAAAATATCACTAGATGTTATTCATTCACCATCTGTACAGGTAATTCTAGGCCTTCCTTGGCTCCAACAGCACAATCCGCTTATAGACTGGACAGACAAGAGACCTATTTAATGGGGTGTTGCCTCAGAGATTGCTCCTGAATCCTCAGTACAACTTATCGCTGGTGTAGAGACCAGTACTCCTGCCAAACCTACACTTCCTGAAGTATAGACAGAGTTAATTCATGTTTTTCATAAAGTTTGCTCTGTAGCTCTACCTCCGCACCGCCCTTATGATTGCCCCATAGAGCTTCTGCCCGGTGCCATCCTTCTTAAAGGCAGATCCTATCCGTTGCCCCTTCCTGAGACTAAGGCTCTGTCTGAATATATTCAGGAGAACCTAAAGAGAGGGTTCATTAGAGTTTCTTCCTCCCCAGCTGGGGCTGGGGTCTTTTTTGTTAAGAAGAATGATGGCTCATTATGTCAATGCATAGACTATAGGGGTCTTAACAAAATAACCCTGAAGAATCGTTACCCCTTGCCACTCATCTCAGAATTTTTTGATCGGCTACAAGTTTCTTCCATTTTTTCCAAACTCGATCTTCATGGTGTCTACAATCTCATACGCATTAGACAAGGGGACGTATGGAAAACGGCTTTCAATACGAAAGACGGCCATTATGAATATCTAGTCATGCCTTTCAGTCTCTGTAATGCCCCAGCTGTCTTTTCAGAATCCGCGAATTATATTTTTCGGGATGTCCTCAACATTTTTGTAATTGTCAACCTAAACGATACTTATTTTTTCTAAATCTATATCCGAGCATATCCAGCACACTAAACTAGTTCTCTCCCGTCCACGTGAGAATCAACTCTATGCCAAGATGGAGAAATGTCTTTTTCATCAAACACCCACTTCTTTCTTGGGATACAGTTGTGTGAAAAAGAAAATACACCCTCTTTGAATTCTATGGTTTTACATATCAGGACATAATAACAATCAACTGTTCCTTAGCAGGTCTTAAAATTAGGTGAACACAACCTCTGATGAACAACAAAACATAACATATTACACCGTCATGATTTATTTAACAAAAATAAAGCCAAAATGGAGAAGCCATGTGTGAAAAACTAACTACACCCTTACTGCTTCCATAGGAACAACGAAAGAAATAACTCAACGCTCAACCCTATACCTATTTATTAAAAAGTAAACTAGGGTGCAAGGGGTTAAATATATATATATATCTATAACACAACACGTTAACTCTAGTGTAACGAAAAGAACCCAGTTAACTGCACTCAGAGTAATATTATTAGCTAAGATAGCCTGGGATACCAATTGTCCCATTATGTGAGGTGAAGTCACCCCAACCCAACAACACATTAGAGTGAGTCAGAACTCACAGAACCAATAATATAAAAATTCCCAAAAAATAAATGTTTATTATAACAACCACAACGACTTAAAATCACAATACAAACAAATTACTAAAAATCCCCTATAGGGTGTGGATCAGCGAGATCAAACAGGTGTGAGTCAATTAATGAGATAAAGCTCAAATAATGAGATTAATATCCTAAACGCACACTTGTAATATGAATGCAGTGGGTGGTACACAGTAGAAGAAATCCACTATTAGTATGATTACCTAATTGGCACAAGGTATGAAGAATCAAATTACATACAAAACCCAATATACAGTCAATCCAGCATAAATGCTAAGTATATTCAAATTCTCAAGTATATATATGGGTATATGCAGTATGGCCACACAGACCTAACTACAGAGTTGCCAAGTGAAACACATATAATTACACATGACCACATAAATGAGAGTCAACATAATTAGGATTCCATTATAACACTTGATAGCTGTACCACAAATGTCATGTTAGCCAAAGCTATTTGTAAATCACCCTCTTCGGCATAAAAAGCGCTAGATCTATAACACAGGAGGGCAAATTGGCAGCCAAGTGTATCCCTGTATGTGATACGACGTTACCAGCCCCGAGTCAGCACTTCATATGTCTCCCGATCCAACGCCCTCAGAGATGCCAGCGTAGTGACGTCATCAACCATACGCACGTTTCGTGTGTATCACACACTTCATTGATCTCGCTGATCCACACCCTATAGGGGATTTTTGTAATTTGTATGTATTGTGATTTTAAGTCGTCGTGGTTGTTATAATAAACATTTATTTTTTTGGAATTTTTATATTATTGGTTCTGTGAGTTCTGATATATATATATAGATATATCGAATAATATATTATATCTTAGATATATATATAGTATATATATATATATGATATATATATATATATATATATATATATACAGAAAGAAATCAGCGCTAGGACTAACACAAATGAAATATTATATGTGAGTAAATGAGCTAGCAGGATGCAGCCTTAATGAGGATATGCCTATCCAGATTAAATGGAAGAAAGAAAAAAGGCGCAATCCTGTATAGCAATAAAAAACAGGAAAATTTATTAATTAAGCAAGGAAGGCTAGGTGACTGAACAGATTAAAACAAACACAATGATGCCAATAGACACAATGAACACAATATATGACAATCATAATAATAATAATAATAATAATAGCATGTTTTTGTATAGCGCTGCTAGTTATACGTAGCGCTTTACAGAGACATTTTGCAGGCACAGGTCCCTGCCCTGTGGAGCTTACAATCTATGTTTTTGGTGCCTGAGGCACAGGGAGATAAAGTGACTTGCCCAAGGTCACAAGGAGCCGACACCAGGAATTGAACCATTCTCCCCTGCTTCAAACTCTCAGTGCCAGTCAGTGTCTTTTACTCACTGAGCCACTCCCTCTCCACAATAAAACAAGACTACTGTTGAAAATAAAAAAGAAGGGAAATGTGACCAAAAAATGTCCAATAGCGCAAATGTAGGAGGCAGTGAGATGTGGGAGGAATTTTCACTCGATAGGTAGCAAATGACTGGAGCAACAAATGCGGAGAAGTAATTGACCCATCAGATTGTATTGTATGTCTTTATTTATATAGCGCCATAAATGTACATAGCGCTTCATAGTAGTAATACATATCATATAAATAAAAAATAATATAAATAACAGATCATGGGAATACGTGCTTCAGACATAAAAGTAACATTAAGGAAGAGGAGTCCCTGCTCCAAGGAGCTTACAATCTAATTGGTAGGTAGGGAGAACATACAGAGACAGTAGGAGGGAATTCTAGTAAGTGCGTCTGCAGGGGGCTAAGCTTTATGTATCATGTGTCCATGATTATCCAGTGCTATTCATATGCTTCTTTAAGTAGATGTGTCTTAAGGTGGGTCTTAAAGGTGGATAGAGAGGGTGCTAGTCGGGTATTGAGGGGAAGGGAATTCCAGAGGTGTGGGGCAGAAAGTGAGAAAGGTTTAAGGCGGCAGAGAGCTTTATATACAAAGGGGGTATGATTATATATATATATATATATAGATATATATATAATATATAATAATATATATTCTATATAATATCAATCATATATAGATATAGATATAAAGCAGAAATAGCCGTGTTAGTCCAGTTGCGATAGTGCAGAATAAATGAGTTCTTCAGTATTAGGTGATACCTTTTTTATTGGACTAACAATTTATGTCATAGGACAAGCTTTCGAGAGTTATCCTCTTCTTCAGTATTGCTTGACCTGAAGAAGAGAGGAGAACTCTCGAAAGCTTGTCCTATGACATAAATTGTTAGTTCAATAAAAAAGGTAACACCTAATACTGAAGAGCTCGTTTATTCTACACTATATATATATATATATAGAAGGAAGATACTGCTCACCTGTGGCACATCACTTCTCACAACCAGATCATTCCATAAATGATTTAAAAATCAAAATCCTCAATGGAATGTTTAAAAGCACACAAGAACGGAAAACATTTGAACTCAGAATGATAAGACTCTTTAACACCAAAACCAAAGGACTTAATGCGGACATGGGTTTTCTCACACCCTATCAAAATTGTTTGTAATTTTAATGCTTGCCTCAATTCTTATTCACACTTTCTCTCCCCCCCAGCATCCCTTCCCCTCCCCACCTTTCTTTAACACTGTCCCCTGGCTTCAAACACTTTTAACACCCTACCTTATCTACAGTAAATATCTGTTCTTTTTTTTTTTCCTCTCTCTACACTGTTTTAGCCATTGAATCCTTTGTATATCAGTATTGCTAGACCTGAAGAAGAGAGGACAACTTTCGAAAGCTTATCCTATGACATAAATTGTTAGTCCAATAAAAAAGGTATCACCTAATACTGAAGTGGCTGTAAAGGCTTCAAAAATCTCCAAAACGCCGGGCCCTGATGGTTTCACTAATGCCTATTATAAGAAATTTCTCCCCATCTTGTCCACCCATCTATTGAACTTGTTCAACTCATTCTTAGAAGGGAGTCCTATCCCGTCTTCAATGTCGTCCGCCAATCTGGCTATAATACTCAAAGAAGGGAAGAACCCCACCCAATGCAGAAGTTATAGACCAATCTCACTGTTGAACAATGATCTAAAATTATATAGTAAAATCTTGGCGAACAGACTTAATCCTATCCTCCCGAGACTAATACACATGGACCAGGTCGGGTTTGTCCTGGGCCGCCAGGCCTCAAACAATACCCGTAAAATCATTAACCTAGTTGACCACGCCCACCTTTCAGGAGCAAAGGCGATGCTTTTAAGCCTTGACGCGGAGAAGGCATTTGACAGAATTGACTGGCTATTGTTTAATACCATACAAAAAATAGAGATTAAAAACTCACAAGCGGCCAAAAGTTTTTGGCATAGGGAGGAGATAGATCCAGACTCCACAGAGCGTCCCTCTCAAAGATGGGTTGTCATGTGTAGACTGTTTCCAGTTGGAGGTGTCTTCTGGATAGTGTGTACGGTTCAGCAAACGACAGGGTAGGTTTCCTAACGCCTGTGCACGGGCTGGGTCCTCCTTCGAAACCCAACGGAATCTCTTAGATCAGCTCAGCACATCCTCTCTCCCCAGTACTGAGCTGATCTAAGAGATTCTAAGAGTTTTTAATCTCTATTTTTTGTATGGTATTAAACGTTATTGCACTATTTTTTCCCTTTTTCTTATTCGCTGAGGCGTCATCAGGGGGTTTCCCCTCACCCCCAACCCACCCTCCACCCAGAGGAGTAGTCATCTGATCAAGACCAGATACTTAGTGTGAGTGTGTCTCCTCCCCTATTTTATTCCCCCTAAATGAAAAATCAAGGTATATATGTATGTTGAATTTTTTCCTCATTGTGGTCCCCCTCTCTCTTTTATTTTCTACGTCCATATATGTCGTGGAGCCACAAGCAGAAGAACGCGCCTGAGGATTTCTCCCCTTTTCCCTTCTAGAATAGGTTTAGGTATTTAAAGAAATTAGGGTTAATCCAGTGCCATAAATTCACTATAGGAGTTGGTTTGGATCCCTTATGGGAAATTCCAGAACCAAGTACAGAGCCGCTGTGCATGCAGCAACAGATGTAGCATTTTATTGCACAACATGTGCCCCCAAGAGCAGACAATCAGTTGATATATTTATTTAATGCGAGGGATTCTCAGATTCAGAGGTTGTGCATTTCTGGTTAAAATCTTGCAAACCTTAGTTTGGAATAAGATACACACATGATATTTATAGCAACATCAGGGGTGTATTTGGACATGGCGAGTCTGGTCTGATCTACATGTTAAATGCAACAGTGCACCGATACCTGAAAAGTGGTCCCACAGGAAGAGAGTGGAAACTGGAAGAGAAGGAAGACGCTGCTCTCTGCCGTTGGTGTACAACCCGAGCCAGTGCCTCGGGTCAGTTTCACTGAGCTCAGGATAAGAGGCGGTGAGGTCAGGTCCTTTGAGATTGCTACAGAGGACATCCCATCAGGTGTGCATTGTGCAGTCACTGCAAGACAAAACCATGTTTTAGTTATGACCATATTAACCGCCTCACACCATTATATCACACTGGTACCTCAACTAAGTTAAGAGTAATTAAAGATGCAAGTACACACAAGCCTAACAAATGTGTGTATCTTGTTATTAGTGGGTATCTTTTGAAGTCTCATTTTAGAATAAATTACTGTTGGGTAGTTATGGCCCACATCAGCAATATTGTTTTAAGAATTATTTATAGTATATTGGGTACCAATTTCAGCATCTTAATGATTAGATAACACGTTACAGTATGGGGCTTACCTTTGTTACCATAATAGCAGGGCTTGATTAGGTCACTGGAATCAGAGCAACATCCTTGACTCTGGCAGATGTCTTGGCTGATGGGTGCACCACCACAAAGTAGCCTGTTTGCTTTCTGGATGGTTGTACATTGGCTAGTGCTTGGAGCATCCATGGCTGGAAGGACAAATGGAAAAGAGAATTCAGGATCATAAAAACTGGTCTCAGTTTTATTGTTCACTTACCATGCTAAAGCCTAGATTGCATAACATTTAGTAATGAAGCTTTTAGTAAAGTAGAACAGCAGGTCAAGAATAAGTTAAGTAAAACCGACTCAAATAAAAAAGACAAGCCTGTTGCATTTGCCATCAGCAAGCCATTATATACATTGTAGCTCAATACAGTCTACACAACTTTAAAAAATATGTTAACTGTAAAAATATGTTTAATTCCCATCCCCCTTTAGTTTCTGTTAAAAGGTTACAAGGCGATATGAAGAGAGGCCACATTAAGTTTTGCTTATCTTTGGCAAAGGTTTCAACGCCAATACTACTTGTGAACAGGCTATGCAAGTGTATCTGGAAGAGCCATTTGCAAGTGTCAATGAAACACCGTTGAAATGTAATTGGTCAAACCTGGCATTATTGGACTCCTTTTGTTCCGGAATCTTCCATGCCCCATAATCATCTTTAGAAGAAACACCCACGGTCATCACATGGTTATTGTTCTGTGTGAAGATACTGGACGAGTTAGTAACAATGGCAGATAAGGGTCATTGTGTTGACCCTTGGCTTCCAATTAGGCTCTTCAACCTTAGACACGACTTGATCTTGGATTCACATGTTCCTATCCTACCCCAAATGCTTAGGAAGCTGTACCCAACACTTAATAGGTTAGACACTCAAGCCGAGACAACAATAAAAGATGTCAAAAGCAAATATTTCTAACTCACCTCCCTCCTCCTTACTGAAAGCAGGGGCTGCTTTAAACCAAATTGCTTTAGCACTGCTTAAGAGGCAAAGCAGGAGACCTCAGAAATAAGATGTCTTCTCTACAGAGGGACTGTTGCATGGGAATAGATACGTATGTATGTCTATTTATATAGCACCCTTTAAGTGTATTACTGCTGTGAAGTGCTATGCACTTTAATAAATAGAAAGCCCACACTTGGGTGAAACGCGTTAGAGGTGCAGGGGTCTGTTCCCCTCCTCTTGGTTTTTAAATCCATGTTTAAATAAAGCATTTTTCAGCCCAGTCCAGCCGTTTGCAAATCTTTCCTGCACAGTTGTGCCTGCTGATCCATCCTTCCCCCTTGGGAAGGGTGATTCACTGGTATATACCAGTTTAACTACACGAAGTTACATGGGTTATGCTTAGTATATTAACCCCCTTCAGGGTATATTTCACAGAACATTTGTATGCATTTAGCATAGGGACCTGCTATTGAGACTTACCTTGACGTTGGTTAGAAGGCTTGGCATTATTTGATCAAAGGATGTAACCAAAAATCTCCTTTGTCGAACAGATTCAGTTTGCACTATGTATATTTCCCCATTTATTGCTATCCCAATGGGAGAAGCGCAGGGATTCACTTTCTGTTCCATCACCACCAGGCACAGGACAGCTGTCCCATCCTTACCCGGGCAAGAATGCATGATTGTTCTCCAATAAGTTATCACAACCTACAATAAATTCTAACTGCATCCTCCTAAATGTATATTTATGGCAGTGACTGATGATGAAAGCATCTATTTTTGGGGAGAATGCTCAGGCAACATACTACAGCTCCTCCTTTTAGACCATCAAAAATAACTTAAAATGGTGATTGAATGTATTACACTGGAATTATGTCTGCAAGCAGCTCCATGATTTCTGACTTTTTTTATTTATTTTTTTAAGAATAAAAATCTGCAGCATGATAAACATTTTCTTTTGTTTTTTTTTCCCCCTACAAACATCACTGCATAAAAGACTGGCTAGATATTCAGTCTTTGCTGCATCATAGAGCTGGCCTAGCCCGTATGGGTGGCAACAGCAATTGACCGGGGGAGTGCGGCCCCCAGCCCCCCCCCATCTGGTCTGGTGGTCGCGAGCGCGACCGGGGAGTCAGTTGGGGCGGTTGGGTTTCAAATTAGAGCCAAGGAACAAGCAACTGTCACTTGTTCCTTGGCGTTGGAGCAGTTTAGACCTCTCTTCCTCCTCCTCCGTGTTGGATGTTTTACTTATATTTTCCTCTCCTGAATCTTAAAGGTGGGGTCACTTCCTGGGCACTCCCCCCCTCTGTGTTGCCGCTTTGTTTTAGTTAGCGGCGAGGGGGAGGCAGGATTCAGGTGGAGAGGGATTGTGGGTAGGAGGGGAGATTGGTCTGGTCTGGCCTGGCCGGGCCGTCCCTGTCCTCCATCTGCGGCCTGACCGAGTGCAGCATGGAGCGATCTGTGGGGGGCAGGAGCAGGTGAGGTGCCGGGACTCTGTGGGGGCGAGTGGTTTCTGCGCGGCGTCTCTGCCCGCCCAGACAAGGGTTCTCTGTTTGAATATTAATTGGCTCCCATTCGGCGCTGTGGGTCCCGTTGTCCGGTTGGGCACGCGCGGTTGACGTCGGCACGGGGAGGGCTGGTTGCGAGCCGCCACCCGTTCTCATGCAAGTGGCTGTAGGAGGCGAAGCCGGGGGGAGAATGTCGGGGGAATTGGCGGACAAGGGAGGCAAGCGTGTGGCGCCGCCTCCCGCTGCTGTTTGAGTTAGCGGCGGCGAGCGAGGAGGACACGGTGAGGAGAGTGACTCCTTTGGGTTTTCCCCAAGGGGGGAGGGACGCAGCCCCCGGTGGTCGGGTCAGTCATGGAGGCGGGCAAGCGGGTCTCTCGTGTAGCGCTACCACCTACAGCCGCTCAGAGGAATCGACAGGCCACGGGGGCAGGCGCGCTCAGGTCTGCAGTGTGGCGAAAGTGACAGGGGGAGGTCAGGTGTCTGGCTGGCAGTGGAGGCGGGCGCACGGTTTCCCATGTGGCGCCGCCCCTACGGGTCGCGGCTGCCCCAGGGAAATAAATGTCAGGCGTCTGGCCGACAGTGTAGGCGGGCACACGGTCTCCCATGTGGCGCTGCTCCTACTGTGGGGGGGGGGGGGGGGCGCACCAGGGGGAGAGTGTCAGTGGCAGGGGAGTTGGGCAAGTACGGGAATCCTGCTTGGCGCCGCCCCCTGTAGGTCGCGCCTCTCTTCTGGGGTATATGTGGTCCCTGGGAGGGGGAATTAACAAAGCTTTAGTCTGCCCTGCAGTGGCTGGTGACAGGAGGAGAAAGTTTGTGGGAGGAGCATAGGAGGCAGGTGTGTGGGGTTCATGCATAGCTCAGCCTCCTCGGGAGTATGGGCCAATTGCCTCAAAAAAAAAAAAAAAACAGCAATAGGTGCTGGTTTTTGAGTGTTACATTTATTGCGTGGGATAATGGTTTAACAAAACAAAAAAACGAAAAAAACAAAAAACAAAAAAACAAGGTGGGTGTGTGTGTGTGTATACAGCTATATACCTCAAATAAAAAGATCACTTGTGAGCACATTTACATGTCTTAGGCAGGTCTGCAACCCTGCCTTTCACCATCACCCAGCTTACAGTGTCCCACAGCAGCAAGGGGTTCTGGGAAATGACACACACACATACATACATACATACATACATACATACATACATACACATACACATACACATACATATATATATATATATATATATATATATGTATATGTGGGCATGTGTATGAGTATATGTTATTTACATTTGGTGGTTCAAGTTACACCATGTAGTACAGTGTAGTACAGTGCATACATATAATGCTGGAAGGAGTGCATTTGGGGGATCAGGTACGTAAGGGGCCACACAAGTTGGGCATTCTTTACAAATTCACCAGGTGCTCCATGGTTTACGGGGGCGAGGCAGATATTCTGCAGGTAGCCATACCTTATTGGGGCAGTGCATGTAGTCGCTGCTTAAACGTTGCGCTTGTGGGTTTTAATTCGGTGCGGTATGTTTGGAGCCATGGGGCAGTGGTTTTTAATGGTACAATGGGGCCTGTTTTGCGCCATATGGCAGGGGAGTTTGGTACAATGTGGCAAGTTTTTGCTCCATTTGGCATGGGATATTTGTACAGTTTGGCAGGTGGTGCAACATGTGGCGTGGGATGTGTACAGTGCGCCAGGCCATGCATCTAGCGGCATGGGAAATCTGAACAATTGGGTCGTGCCCCGCAGGCGCCACGGGGGGCCCCGCATGGCCGAGGGCTGCCTCATTGGGGGCACCAAGGGGTTCATGGGCCATGGGGGTTATCTTTACCTTAAGCTGGTTGAGCGGTGCAAGTTTCTTTTGAGTGTCGCAAGAATTGTGTAGGACTATGCAATATTTGAGCCTAATGCAGAATATTACTGGGAATGGAATATGACATTAACTAATGCAGCTATTACTGCACTGGGATTCAGATATGTACACAAAACATGCACACCATGTGGCCACCCCTCACACGCCACATGGCCTATAGTGAGCCGGATACTATGTCCCCACAGGCGATAATTTTGTATTAGCATTTGCTGCATGATACGATTGCGGATCAGCAGATGTATGGTGGTTTGGTTCCGGTTAAGTATACCTAGTTTGGCAGAGGTTTTGGATGGCAGGGTACCATTGTGCATCACGAATGTTAGAGGGGAGTCAAACCAGATGCCCAAGTATTGGTAACATGTGTCAGGAGTAACATAGTGTGTCAAGGAGTGATCGGTGTCTGCTCAGGCAGTGGAAGCTTTGGAATTCAGATTTGGTCCCAAACAGCATTTGTTACCGACTTGTTAGTGTTTGAAAAACAGCTTGATGTGGGAAATCCACATTTTCAAGTCTCAAAGTCAGATGGAAATAGATGATCGAGATCAGAGAGGCTATGGCTGTGTGCGCATAAGATGGGGCCAGCTGCATACAGTACAAAGGTATTGAAGCTCTCTTATAAGCTTTTGGAATATCATTGAGGATCAGTTAGAAGAGTAGGGGCCTCAGAAAGGTCTTGCGGGACACCACAGGTCATATCCAAGGGGTCGGACATAGAGCCTGTGATGGATACATGCTGGGATATACCTGATAGGTAGAAAGGAAACCAGCTTTTAAGCATGCTTCTCTATCGCAGAACTATGGAGTTGATTGGGCAAGATGACATGATCAACATGTTCAAAAGCCTTGTGAAATCTAGGGACATAGCACTACTGAGTTGTCATCTTTCCACACCACACTTGAGTTCTTTACAAATTTGTAGCAGGGGGGTTACCAAGGAGGGTTTGGGGTTGAAGCCAGATTGTAACGGCTAAAAAAAAAAAAAAAAAATATTTGGCATGGTATGGTTTTCGCTTAATTTGGGAGCGAAACAATTTCCATGACTTCGGATAGTTTTGGGAGAAGAGATTTTGGCCTGTCATTTGAGGCAGTGGTTTTGTCCCCACTTTTGAAGCTTGGGATAACTCTGAAACTTCCAGGTCTCGGGTTATGGCCTGCAGACAGAGTAGAGGTGATTATGGAAGCTATTGGTTTAGCAATAGTAAATAAAAATTGAAAATAAATAAATTTTTAGCCTTGGGCCCAAGTATATTGGTTAAAGTTTTATCAAGGTTTTAGAAAACAAGCAGATTTAAGAGACAATTTTCAAGTCTCAAGGTTAGAGCTCCGTATGTGGTCACGGTCGGAGAAGCTATGTGCGTTCATAAGATTGTATGGTGGCATTCAAGTTTGTTGAAGGATATCGATCATGGAGTAGGAATGGGGGTCCAGAGTTGGGCATTGCAGTTCACAGGTGTTGGCCAAGGGGTTTGAGCCAGAGCTTGATGGATCCATGGGGGGGTCCAACGGGATAGGAATGAAAGCAGGCTTCCTTATTCCAGCGCACTGGAGCTGGTTAAGCAGGATAACAGATCAACATGATTGACAGTATCAAAATCTAGGAACATTGCACAGGAGTTGGTGCAAGCCACACTGATTTCAAGGTAAATTCTTAGCTTGGGATTTACCGGGGAGTGTATGGGGAAAGCCAGAATGAACGGGGGCTAGGAAAACCTGTTTTGGAAAAGTGTTTGCTCACTTGAGCCAGAGTGGAATGGGTCAGGAGAATCTGTGTTGGTACAGCGATCGTTCATTTTGGGACATGGGTCCCCCACAAAAACAGGTGCGGGACATGGGTCCCCCACAAAAACAGGTGTGGGATATGGGTCCCTGGGAAAAACAGGGGTGGGACATGGGTCCCAACCCTATATATAAAAAAAAAAAAAAAACCACAGATGCGGGACACGGTTCCTCAGCAAAACAGGTGCGGGACATGTTTCCCCGGCAGAAGCACGACGGCGGACGACAGATTTGGGAAGCAGGGACGATGAGCATACGTCTGGCACTGTTTTCACGAACGACACTAGTATAAACAGGGCAGTCGGTTAACACGGGAGTATCAAGGGGGGCCCGACAAGGGGTGGGAAGGCACACCAGGGGTCCGGTCTCAGGAACCCGCACAAGCAGCATGGGCACGGCAAAGTTTAGTGGTGTGTAGGAAGGCACCCACAACAGATATGAGGCAACCTTATAGGGGGCATTTTGGTTGAGCGCATGGGTACACCCACGCCAGAAGCAGCATCACCTTCAGTTGGCCCATTCAATTCACAGGGCTGGACGCAGACATGTTGGCAGGGTCCCGACAGGCGGTTATCATCGCCGCCGGGGACAAACAAAGAGAAGTTTGGGGTGAAGCCCTCTCAGAAAACAGTGCGGGACACGGGCACAAGCGCCGCCAGCTTCTGCATCAGTCGGGTCCCGACAGGCGGTTCACATCGCCGCCGGGGACTAGTACCGTATAGATTAGTGGGGTGCTGGGCAAAAGAGCTGGGATGTGTGCGAGTAGCCTAGGAGAAATCAACAAGGGGCAGTATGGAACGCATTCACTTCGCATTGGGGCAGCAACGGAGGCAGCACGCGTAGGGCTCGCGGTAGCAAGGATACAGAGGATTGGGCGCTGGAAGTCAGACAGTTACCGAACATACATCAGGCCGGATTTGGTAGGGAAGGATGTTGCGCTAGAGTTGCTGTTTGTTTTCTTTTTTCCCACCATTTCTTTGCCTCCTCAGATTCCGTGGTAATTTGGATTGTGGCGGACTCAATGGTACACTGGGCTGGGAAGAGGGCGAATTCGCGCCCCTACGGAAAGAATTTAGGTTTGAGTATGGAGCAGGTGGAGGTAACGTGGTGGGGGATGACAGGGATGTGGTGGGGACGGCTTTTTTTGCTGCTAATTTCTAGGGCCAGGGGTAGGAGGGCACCGGACATCATCATTATTCATGTTGGGGGTAATGATGTGTCAAAATTGCGGTCGATTGATTTATTCCAGCAGATTAAGCAAGATTTGGCGCGTATGTTAACGTTTTGGCCAGGGGTGCAATTAGTTTGGTCCAAGATAATATGCAGGTTGGTTTGGAGGGGTGCGCGTATCCCGGGGAGAGTTAACAAGATGCGGAAGAGGTTAAACAGGAAGGTGGGGAATTTCTTGGTTCAATGTGGGGGTTGGGTCATTCGTCACCCGCAGTTCAGTTTTAAATTGGGTGGCTGGTTTAGGGAGGATGGGGTACAGTTGTCAGATGTTGGGGTGGACATGTTTAATAATGATTTACAGGAAGGATTGGAAGAGGTCATAAGGGGTATGGCGGTACGGGTCTGATTTAAGGGGGTTAAACAGGCCCGTTGGTGGCGGCAGTTGGGGGGGGGGGTAGGTGCTTGTCCCGCCAGAAGTGGCTCGGGGCTGGTAACCGGGGGGTTTGAAGCGAGGGGGTAGGTCACCGGGACGTACTTCCGGGTGCCCCCTTTGCGTTGCCCAGCTCTGAGCATTCTGGCGCGGACAGGTGGTACGCTATCCCCATTTGTGTTTAATAAATAAGCCGCTGCCTTTTACCTCCATAAATGTGTCCTCTCGTTATTTGTATGTTTTATGTAGAGGGGTAATAGGAGAGGGGGGGGGAAGCTCGCGCCTCCTTGGTCAAAGGAGAAAGAATCCAGAATCATTGGGTCGGATCCCAGAACGGGCGCCCATACTCACCCTCTGACTAACATAGCAGCCCTCATATGTAGTAGCAATTACTATAGACCCATCGGATTTGTCGGATCTTCATAAAAACGCCTGCATCTTTCCTTTATTATCTTTAAAGAAAAATAAATGAGTTACTCTTCAATTATTGATAACAACCAATACTAAAAAATAATGAGAACAAGAGCTCGTCTGGGTCTGTGAAGTGTCATTCCTTTGAAAAATAGTTCCGGAAAAAAAAAGAAAAAAAAAATAGATCACTCTTCACATAGACAATAAGAATTTACATATGCAACAGGGTATGTCTTTGTGCATATCTTTCCATGCCCTGTTATGCAAGTCCTGCTAGCTGCAGGCTGTAAGGGGTTAATTTCATGGGCTTGTGACCCCCACCCATGCTCCTCTATGATGGACAGAAGTAAAGTGATGACTCATGGCCTGTGTAAGCCTATCATGGATAGGTATAGACCATGAGCCCACCCCTTCTGTTCCTAATTAGGGGAGTGCCAAATTTAGTGTCAGTCCTGTTCCTGCTCTGGAGGAGAGGGGAAGCAGTAGAGCTGTGAGACTCAAATGGCGGGATGAGCGTGCTCACCCCCGGCCTTTGGACACATCTGAATCAGCCACAGATTCCCTATACTACCAGGGGCAAAGCACCATCCACAGGTAGAGAGCCTCAAAGACCTTGCACTGCTGTAAGAAGTTCTGCAGTGTATGTCACCAATAAAGACCTTGTTCATAATCATGCAATTTGTCTGCATGTCAGTCCTTGGGCAGAGGGAGAAAGAGTGCAATTGTGGGGGGGTGGGGGGGGGGGGGGGAGATCTCTGAACACCTTGGAGCCCACTACTGCTGGAGGTGCCAAGCACCATGAGAAGAGCTCAGAGAAGAACCCAAGCCTGTCCTGATCTCCCACCATCGCAGATCAGACTCTGCTCTCCTGACCCCAACAGGTATTTTAACCACACACATGGTAGCATAAGCTGTGTATCTCCCTCTGGGGAGATGCTGCACATTTTGCATGGAAACTGCCATATTTGGACCATGGCTGCTACAGTTCACATGGGTAATGCTGGTGTTATTAGTTCCAAGGATAGCATGATCTTTTTCTAGAAGGTGGAGTTATGGATCAGCAAACACGTTGCAGAAGATTAGATTTCTCAAAAAAAAAAAAAAAAAAAACACACCCCACAGAACACCCACCAAATTGTGTAGCACCTTCTGCAGCCAGGAAGTTTGCCACAAAATGTAAATAAATCATCCCTTACAACAACTTTACCTGCAAGACAAGTAAATACTAACTACAACACACGCTTCTAATTTGCCTAGAAATCAGTATGGTGAGAAGAGTAACAGTTGAATAAAAAAAAACTGGGCGTCATTAATTTGTTTCCATATTGAACTGGTGCCTAAACTTTCGGAACTGGCTCATTCTGCCTATTTTAAATGACATACAAGAAACACCATGAAGAGTCCAGATTTGTATGACAAGACTACACCAAGCATAATGCACACACTATATAAATATCTTATACAGTCACTCACCCAGAACAGTCAGCTTGGGAGCTGCATCACCTAATTGGCTCTCAGGAATTGTGTACTGCATTCTATTCTCCTGACAATCCATGTCAGGTTCTCCAATGAATTCTCCATTCAAAACTCTGGTCTGAGCAAAGAACCAGAAAACCCAAACCACTCCTAACCCCAACTCTTTGCTCCTAAAACCAGCCATCTTCCCTGAGCAGAAATCAAGTACAGTACCACAAAACTCTGCTTCCTCTAGGTGGGGGAGTTTTATACCAGTGAGGGAACTGAGACATAATGCAGACTAAGACTGCAATTAGCAATTAATCTGATGGTCAGGTGTAAGGCTTTATTAGAACCCTTTTAACTGGTTCACTGCTGGTGAGTCCAGCAATGTATTGGATTATATTGGCATAATTAATATATTGTTTGTTATATTTAGTCTATAGTTTAATTCGACATATGTCCCAGGACATATTTGAAAGTTATATTTACTTTATGTCTCAGTCACTGGTAGAGGTGTAATGGTTTTAGGGGGTGTGGCGTGCCACTACTTTTGTATTTACACATTTATTTTATTTGCACATCAATAGTTCCACTTTCATTTTTACATAAGAAGCGAAATTGTAAAAAACAAAAAAACCTGTGCCTTAATGTTTAATCCATTTTTTAATTTAATTCAATCCGTGACAGTACAAATGCGAAGAGTGTGCAGCGCACAGCAATAAGTGAGGGTAGCAGGTCTGGCAGACAAAGTCCTTTATTGAGAAGCCATAAAATAGAGGGCTGCAACCCTTCTATGCGTTTCGTGCTAGTGCACTTTATCAATAACTTCTCCCCCCTATCCCTCCCCACCACGTCTCCCTCTCTCCCCCTCACCTCTCATCTTCTTACTCCATTTGTACATACCCCCCTCCTTTTACATTTTTACACCCCTTCCTCCTCCGTTTTTACACCCCCCCTTCTTCTCTGCTTAACACACCCTCCTCGTTCTTGTTTTTTTAGACGCACCATCTCCGTTTTTACACCCCCTTCTCTGTGTAGCAGGGTAGCCCCTGGCTACTAAATCTACCCAATGGGCTGGCAGTAAACCGTGGTGTTCACAGGTTTGCCAGTAGTTATCATGGGGTTTTCCCCCTTCATCTTTTGGTGCTGTGCTTGAGTGACAGCAGGGGGTGACATATCCTGTTGTGGCTGGGCCAGCGGAATGCCCGCCCTCTGGCTGTTCTTATGGGCAGGACTGCCCTAAAGTTAGCGGGTGTTGTCCTTCCCCACGAGGAAGGCAGGTTGAGTGTGGGAGCCTGAGATTGGGGCCTTCCCATGTGCTCTTCCCTCCAGGGAGGAGTAGAGTGACTATACCTCTGCCTCTGCTAGGGAGGTGGGGAAGAGCTAGGATGGCTGCGGGTGCCCTAGGCCCGTAGTGACTGTCCAGGGACTATCTCCGGTGATATCTGAGAGAAGAGACTGTGATCCGGCAGGTGACTGCTGAGTACCTGTATTACTGCAATACGATTAGTAATAAACCCGTTCCAGTTTGCAATATACCTCCGAGCAGGTGAGAAGGAGAAAAACGGAGCACTGTTTCCATCAGCAAAAGAACCACCAGGAAAGCGTTTCCCATGAATAAAAGCTTAATTTAATGGATCCAGACTGAATACAACACACACATTGTATTCAGTCTGGATCCATTAAATTAAGCTTTTATTCATGGGAAACGCTTTCCTGGTGGTTCTTTTGCTGATGGAAACAGTGCTCCGTTTTTCTCCTTCTCACCTGCTCTGATGTCTACATACTAACGGAAGCACATTCAACCCTGGGTCTCTGGACGATTGGACCAATCACTCTTCATGGACAAGAACCCTAAGTGAGTCTGTTCCAGTTTGACCTTTAACTCATATTGTTATACCTACAGGATGTTATAATCTACTGGTCACCGGCAGGTGTAAATGACTTTGTCCTTACTGCTTTGCATTGTGGGATCATTTTAACCAGGCTACATCCTTTTGAACATATCATTATATGATTGTCTTTCAAAGCATTATTATTTTGCCACCACAGTTTTTTCTTAGAGCACCAAGCAACACGTTTTTTTGCAATATACCTCCGGCCTGGTGTGTGATCTAATTGGGGGGAGAGTTACAGTTCTATCGTGGGAGATCGCCTCCATATCCCTGGAGCCTACGGCAGATGGAGGCGCTACACTGCTAAGTATTACGTGGGGTATGGACCCCAGAAGCCTGTTCCTGTGTCCCAAAGTTACCACGGACGACTCAGCCCTCTTGTTACCAGCAGGTATGCACCACATATGTAATGACCCCTAGCTGCGATTGGGTGGGGGAAACACCATTACACCTGTTTTTATACCCTCTTCTACTCCGTTTTTACACCCTATCCTCCTCCGTTTTTACACACCCTCCTCCTCCATTTTTTCACTTGCTCCACCTCCATTTTTATACCCTTCCCCTCCTCCTCCTCCATTTTTACATCCCCCCCTTCTCCGCCTCCATTTTTACACCCCTCCTCCTCCATTTTTACACCCCCCCATCTCCCTTTTTAAACACCCCCCTCCGTATTACACCCCTCCTCCCTTTTACACCCCTCTCTTACCCTAAATAGCTGTGTCCGCATTGACTATTGAGGAACAAGGTGAACATGTGGTAGCTGCAGCAGAATCACAGCGAAGGCAAGCCGGGCCTTACTATTGGCCTGTCAATCCTCATAATAGTCCCTGCTGCAATGGAGCGCGGCTGCAGCATGGAACATAAGCAGGAGGTAATCAGCCTGCTCTGCTCCTGGCCTCCAGCGAATCTCGCTGCCTCCGCCACCTCCCAAAATGTGCCACCATAGGCAAGTGGTTTCACTGGCCCTGCTGGCTTCCTGTGCTCAGACCCAGCTGTTGTTTTTACCGGTGTGCAAGCGGCAGATGTGTTGCACATGCACGTGTTGTAAGAATTGAAGTCTGTAATTTCAGCATAAACTGTGATTTGAAATTGCAAACTGACCTAGAAAATGTGTGTAGCCCTTTTCCCCCCATACACGGGAAGGAACTACCAATGCTTCTATTACCTATTGGCAACCAGGAGGCCTGTGCCTCCGCCACTGGGAGCCTGGGGTGATTCTGGTTCGTATTGACGCAGCGCCTCCACCTGTAAGGGTTCCCAACATGGTGGGATAGGCCCCTTACAGGAACAATAATAATGATACACACACAAACAGATACATAACAAACAGTACACAACCTTTACTGAATGCAGACCCCGGTACCCTGTACCACACAGTATTATAGGCCCCAACCTGATACCACCAGTGAGTGTCCCCAAAGTATTTTGGGTTCCAGGCACCAATACCCTGATGTCCCTTCCTACCAAGATCAAGGCCCATTGAAAGTGTTGGAGATAGCGCTATCCCTTGTAGTGTGGGTGCACTTAGTTGAGGTACCTGCCGGGTACTCTAGTTCCCGGTGAGGCCGACTTAGCAGCAGGGATCCGCTTGATCCAGCGACGTCGTCCACGATGGCGTCCACCTCCGTGTGGGGTGAATTCCGCCATAGATAATATCACCAGAGACTTTTGCACTGAGATGATCTGGTCCCAGACCGCAGGCTGCAGTCACCGTGTGGCGTCTCACCGATGCTGTACCTGACTATAAGCAGCTACTGGGGAAAGGTCCCTACCTAGGTTTCCCTTGTAGCAGCCACAACCTACTGTGAGTCGGGGCCTAGCTGGGGCTTAAGGGGGAGATCTGGCCTAGTCCAGGGAAGCACTGCTCCCTGGACACTACCTGCTCCTCTGAGGTCCCTCTTCCGACTGGCGTGGTGTCTCAGCGCGCCTAATGTAATGACTTGTCTCCTCCGCGCTTCCATGAGCCCTATTGGTTCTTCTGCAACACGTGTCTAGCAGCCCCTTAGGCTGCTGGGACTTGTAGTCTCCTCACTAAGCTTATTACTGATGGCCGCCACACTATGTAGCACTGCGCATGCACGAGGCTTCAATGCGCATGCGGGACGGACTACAAGATGGCGGTGCCCTCTATTAGTTACCACCACAGAGCTCTGGCTACCTGATCGCCCCACCGGTGGCACCCGCACACAGCCACAATGTTCCCCACGGAGCCGCCCGCCCCTCGCGCAGCCCGGAGATAAGCGGGGGGGGGGGCCTGGCTACATGTGTGTGTGTATAGTACTGTATTGAATATATTTTTATATATGTAGCCAGGTCTCTCTGGACTACTATTCCTTGCCTTAAGTTCCACTGTAATTCCCCCTAGGTTGTGGGCATTGTGGGCATAATTCCTAAAGGGAATTCATTCTAATGTTCAGCAGTGTGTGATGTTACATTGTTCAGCAGGTATGAGCAATAAAGTTATAGTGACCTTTCACTAAAGTAAGGGGGGCCTATGACAGATATAGGCTGGCTTACTAGCCACTCCCCAGGGAAGGAGGGGCTGCTTTTCTATGTAGTGTAGAGCAGAGAGTGTGAGTTAGTTCTATTCTGTTCAGTTCTCTTCTGAAATGGATGGCAGAGTGTGCAGACACTAAGCAGTTCTGGGTTATACATCATAGTATGCAGATATGAAGATAAGTCTTCAAATAGAGAAGTGACTGAGGCCTAGTCCAAAAAGGAATAGGGTATAGTGATAATGATCCAGTGAATTTACTACAAATACTACTGCCAATAAACTTCAGTCAAAGCAACAACCGGTGTAGTCCTTGAAGCATGGTAATGACTAAAGGAAGAATATTTGTCCATGAGGTGCATCCTGAAACCTCAGGATCCTCTTGGACTGGAGGCACTGACCATTGAGGAAATCACCGCGAACCTGTCCTGGCACTCCCCACACCACCGCGGAGATCTCCGGCCTTCTGTTTGCATTTTTATACATATAATATAAACATTTTTGCCCATTTGAAAGGAAAGAGATTAGCAAGAAAATCAATTTGATCACCTGGAAGAGTGAGATTGAGAATTTCTGATTTATCAAAATTAATCTTTAATCCAGAAACAAGATAAAATGTATTAAACACTGCTATGAATTCATTTAAAGACTGTTCTGGATTTGAAACAACAAGTAAGATGTCATCTGCAAACCTAGACATTTTATAATGTGCTGGACCTATTTGAATACCTGTAATTAGATTATCTTCCCTAACCTTTTGCGCTAATGGTT
The DNA here is from genome assembly GCA_036426205.1 of Ascaphus truei. Classification (NCBI taxonomy): domain Eukaryota; kingdom Metazoa; phylum Chordata; class Amphibia; order Anura; family Ascaphidae; genus Ascaphus; species Ascaphus truei. The sequence continues at coordinate 99,098 of WSYH01001326.1, forward strand.
CCATAACCATAGCAAAAAAAAGAGGTGAAAGAGGACAACCCTGTCTCGTCCCTCTAGAAATTAAAAATGTATTTGTTAAAGACCCATTAACTAAAACCTGAGCATGAGAAGTTTTATAATTGGCTAATATGAATTTGATAATGTTAGGACCTAATCCAAATTTGAATAATTCTTGTTCCATATACTGTAGAACCAATCTACTCTGTCAAACGCTTTTTCTGCATCCAAAATGAAAACTACTGAAATAATCTCATGTTTTTTTAGCATACTGAATCAAATCTAGATTTTTACGGTTGTTATCAGAAGTTTGACGTCCTAAAATAAATCCAGATTGATCATTATTAATAAATAAGAGCAGGAAGCAAGTTTTCTAGTCTCATGGCTAATATTTTAGTAAATAATTTATCATCTAAATTAGGTAAAGCAATAGGCCTATAAGAGGAACATAATTCTGGATCCTTATCTGACTTAAGAAGTAAAGAGGTTGAAGTATCCATCATAGATGAAGTAACTTGTTCAGAAACTAGAAATTAATGAAAAAGATTAGTTAGATGAGGTGTAAGAAGAAAAAAGACATTTTTATAAAAAGATGCAGTATATCCATCTGGGCCTGTGACTTTGTGCATCTTTAAAGTTTTAATGGCTTTAATCACTTCTTCCTCTGATATTGGACACTCCAGTATTTCCCTATCCTCCGAAATCTGAGGTAGTGAAATAGACTCCAGAAATGAAGATATAAGAGACAAATTCACTTTTTCGCTAGTATAAAGTTTTTTTTTTATAAAAGTCAAGAAAAGTATCCCTTTTGAATTTATCCTCATATGATTTCTGCCCTCTAAAATTGGTTAGTTCAAGCAATATCCTACATGTGTTTTTTTTTTTAATCAGTTCTGTACTATGAGAAATGTTTCTAATGTAGGAAGCATTTCCAATGTGACAGCCCCCTTCCCCTTCTGATAGGCTCTGGCTCTTGAGCCCCGCCCTCTCTCTAGCAGTGCACCAATTGTATTTAGTAACTGCCCAGTCAATCATATTACAGGACTGCATTGCCCACAGTGCTGTGCAAGAACTGAATTAAATAACCCTGAGCAAGCGATCGATTACAGGAGAACGGATCGATCTGCAGCTTAGCTATTGACTTGTCAGTGTGCAGATTGTATTGATGCACATATTGAATGGGGGAATTTTTTTTTTTCAAGTCAGCTTGAACTGCAGCTTTAAGTTCATGTGCTAGTAATGTGCTAGTAATCTTTCTGGTGTATTACCTTTATTATAAAAAAAAACAACTGTTTGGTATACATAATATCCCTTTCTATTTTGTCTGACAAAAGCATGTTGAGTTTACTTCTAATCTCAATTATATGTTCCAATGTAAGGGAGGAGCCCGATTGTTTATGCTCCATTTCAAGATCCAATAGTTTCTTTCTAATATTATCTATTTCAACTTTTTTTTTTCATTCTTGAAGATAAAGAAATTAATTTACCTCTAATTGCTGCCTTAAAGGCGTCCCACACATTAGTAGAAGAAGTATCTTCCGGTCTATTTAAATCAAAGTATGAAATTAAATCCCTTCTAATCTCCTCTGAAATATTTTTGTCTTAAAGTAAATTAAAACCCAATTTCCAGTAAAATGTCTTTGGTGAAACCGCATCAATCTTCAACACACAATATAGGAGCATGGTCTGATACTGAGATACAATGTATATTTGCATGTGTTAACAAATGTGAGGCTTGACTGGATATAAATATAGGGTCGATCCTAGAGTAGGTATCATGAGAAGAATACAATGTATAATCTCTACCTGTAGGATTTTACATACTCCATGAATCAATCATACCCAATTGTTTTTATTCACTCACTGATAGTACAGCGTCTGAGTTATCTTTTGTGGCGTTCAACGGAGATCTATCCATTAATGCATCAAAAGCTAAATTAAAGTCCCCACAACAGATCCCTTCCATAAATTGTGCCATAATGGGAGACAGGTCATGAAAAAATGTATTTAACCTGTTTTGATAACTTTGGTGCACAGTATGAAACTAATCATGAAGTGTGTTACATGGTAAATTCATTGGTTGTGGGAAATCAATTTCCTTCAAATTGTAAGCTTGTGTTCCTCTTCATAATCCCCACATCTACTATTTCCACTCAGTAGCTACTGTATGTCACCACTGTCAGCAAACGGGTGATTGGTTTGTTTTTAGTAAAGATGTTACTGCGGTAGCCAAGCAAGTGTGTTCAAGATTTCATAGTTAGTACAGATACCAAATATGAGTCATTGTGTTCCTTTGTTCACAAATTCTCCAGGACAGGGTAGATAATTTGTATAGATAACATTGATTGAGTCACCACATGTAGAAGACTTTATCGAGGTCTAGGTGGAAATGCATGTGCTACTGGCACTGAGAGCTGATCGTAATTTAAGGTCCATAATGTTTAATAATTTATAGTTATTCAAGACAAATGAAATGTCAAGAACATGGTGAAGTTAGGTGTTATCAAATTCAAAATATTTTTCCCAGGGGACTAATTGTCATCCATTAAGAACAGCAGATTTGCAGGTGAAGAAACAAGATATTTTAATGTCTGTGTTTAATGCACAGCAGGGCTCATGTGAGGAAGCTGGTTAAATCCATTTCTTTTATACATTTGTTTAGTTCTTAGCCATTTAGTATCACATAAATGAAATTTACAATAGTGTCGCTAAAATATTGTGTTTTCAAATACTGTAGACAAATAGTCAGTACAAATATAATTTCTCTGTCTACGTTCCTCCTATGCCAGTAAAAGACGAATGGGGAATTAAGCCTGAGTCAGTTGGAGTAAGACAAAACTTTTAACTAATCGGATTCCATTCGCCCTTACAAGGCTCCCTGCTCTCCTCCGCACAGCAGTTATTTTGTCCTATCAGTTAAGGGAGTAATTGCTTCATCTGATGCCCCAGGTATGGAACTATAGACGGCACCAGTGCAGCCTAAGTCCAAAAGGCAGGATATGCCTATACGATCTGTCAGATCCTCTGTGGAGAGTCCTCATGTTGGTAGATATAAACAGTTGTGACAGGGTAATGGCGCTAAACACTGAAAGTGGTCACTAACTATAAAGTGAAAATTATAAAAATGCAATAAATCAAAGGTGAAAGTGAATTGAGTGACATAAATAGTGCCAAATAACGCGATAAAATTAAACGTTGCAACTCCCTGCTCGGACCCTCTGGCAGGGACTGTCTTCACTGGTCCCCAGAAGGTAGATATATTTTCTCACAACCCAGGGGGAGCATGTAGGAAAAAACAACAAGAAACAGCCATCTAAGTGCAGACAGAAAACTTGTGTGTGAGTCAATTCACAAGATGTCTTGGCTCATATGTGCAGCCTACTCACAAGATGAAGGTGGTATATGGGCAACAATAGGTAACTGGAATATATGCGATCTTCTATACCCAGATGTTGATACACTACAACTCAGATACCAATGCAGTGGTGAAATGCAAGGACAAAAAATATACCCAAAGTGCAGATCAATAGTAAAAGGGTAAATCATTTATATGGGTTAAAAAAATGCGCACTTACAATAAAATTGTGTTAAAACAGCATGTATCACTTCATTGGTGAATAGAGGATAGATCGAATATTGCCGTGGCTCTCTCCGCCGCCACCGTTCTGTGTCCGGTGAGCTCTCCCGCGCTCAGCTGCTGTTTTAACACAATTTTATTGTAAGTGCGCTTCAAAGGTTTTTCTTCTTCTGATTTTGTACTTATGTATCTTGATTGCCCACCCTGAGAAGATGATTGCTTTGGTACATCCCCATTCATTTTGTACTGGCATATGAGGGACGTAAAGAGAAAAGTGTAATTATACTTCCAGATTTACGGTAATTCAGTTTCTTCTAGTCCCTCCATGCCAATACCAGGTTTCCTCCCTGGAGAAATGTTGTGTGTCCCCGTTATGTATTCTCCATCTCTTTCTAAGGCCAAGTTCAGGGTGGCTGCTATGGACGCTTGCGTCCGTGCGCGCCTCCCCCGCGCGCTCCTGCAGCCCGGGGATCTGTGTTCAGGCTGCAGGAGTTGGGTCGCGGTGTTTGGGGGCGTGGCGGGACGAACGTGTCACGGAGCTAGTTTGCTGAACCAGCTCACGTGACGCGAGTGCCGCCCCAAATATCATGTTGTGTTGTAGCGGCAAAGTGTAGCAGCGTCAACGCTGCACTTTGCCGCCGGTGGAGTTTTCAGTTTGAACACTCCCACCGAACAACACGAACTTGCGACGGACCTGCTCGCATCGCGTAGCAGCCACCCTGAACTCGGCCTAAGCAAGACGGATAACTGCTTTGAGGAGAGCAGGAAGGGAAGGGCTGATGAAGCCTGATTCGTTGAAAGTTTTTGTCCTGCCCCTAACTGGGCAAGGCTTAATTCCCCATATGTTTTGTACTGGTGTGGACGGACTAGAAGAACTGGAATTAGCATACATTATGATGTGTAATTCCACTTATTCAAGATTGAGTAGCCACATTTGTATCACACTTTTCCAAAGTTGAATGCTTTATTACAACTCAGTCAGTAAAGTGAGTGGAAGATTTACGATGATTTATTGACATATATAATTGGCGCGATATAACCAGTGATCTGGTGTGGATTTGTAAAATTATTAAATTAAGATATATATGAAATCATGTAACATGTTCATGTCACTATAGTTATTTTCAGGCTGCCAAGCTATTTTATTTACTTCGGTGCCACGAAAGAAAAGAACTGCATAGCTGACACCTATGGAGACAAAGTGACTAAAAACTCACCAAGTTTATGCCTTATTTATATGGCATAGAAAGTGTTATTGCATTAACTTTAAAAGAATAAAGTATGGTGGAAGGAGGAAAGCCACTATAATTTCAGATTCTCTAAAATAAAACTGCATGGAATTGGCCTGATAATCAAAGTATTTTCCTTAGCTCTCAGAATTCTGCATCTCTTGCATCCACAACTGATCTCTTCTGTACGTCTGCCCATGTCTCCTATTTATAAGGATGAGTGGGCTGCCATCTACTGGGTAGATTCAAACTAAACATTCAAGGTAAACAAACTGTGTGCAAGTGGTCTTTATTCATTGTCACGGGAGGCCAGGTTTATCAACACCTTTTTTATACCGGGATCATTGATTGAGCAAAGCAAGGAGGTAAAATAAATTATAATTTATTTCAGGAAAAGACATACACACAATGTAACACAATTTACAGGGTTAACACACTTACTGGGAACGGGGTAAACGAATAAATCTACCCTCTAAACAGAATTCACGAAAATGACCTCTGTAGGAGCCTTTTTCCTTGACCGGTAGGTACTCACGAAAGCCCTGGAACTGATTTTGGCATGCAATGCCAGCCGCGACCGCTACGTTCTCAAAAGCAGGACTTAGAAACTTTTCTGAGTTGAAAATCCTTGAAGCCGGCTCGCGTCTATTCAGTACAGAGCATCTTTGAATTTCCCGCTGATGGTTTGGTGCTTGGAATCTCCCTCTCTCATTGGCTGAAAGGCTTCTTATGGGGTTCAGGTGTCCCATTCACAAACCTCTACAGCCTATGAGAGCATGGGAATTCCTCTACCAGGCAATCACCGATTTGCCGGCAAGGTGGGCACCTTTTCTCAGTCTGTCAAGGGGCCTGCGCCAACCTGGCACCTCTGCCTCTTTGCATACTGAGCCCACCCGCTGTCCAGGCTCCGGCAAATGGTGGCCGGATAGCCCTGTGTTAGCCCAGGATGCGGGTACTCAAGCAGAGCTGCAGTACCCCTCCTGTTCTAACACCTTGGCATCCCTGAGGCTTTCAAGTCAGGACTCGTCATAGACCCATACGCACCAAGCTTGGTAGCCACCTGGTCTCTTGGAATCCATGACTCGGAAATCCCACCGTTCATTCACAGGTTATCAGTACATATACCTATTAAATATAACTCTTTAATAAAATATACTGTGTCCTGTCTTCTGTGCGGTAAAGATGTATAAGTCCCTATTCTGGTGTCAGGGATGGAGTGAGTATATATTACCTACAGTCACTAGCCTCATACTTGGCACACTTTAGAAAAATAATTTTTAAAACTTTTACCCACACGAAACCACTCTCCGCTTTATCACTTAGCTGGTGTGCCCCCTTAACCCCTATACTAGGTGCAGGGTATCTGGGCATGTATATGGGTACCACTCTTTATTTTAGGGACTCCTCTGTCTACTAGGGACCCCGTGGGTGATAGTAGGTACACATTAACCCCTTCATGCCTGGTTACCTTGTCTGGAAGATGCTGCAGCAGGAATCCTGGCGGTAAGTTGTAATAGCGTTTTCAGAGTTTGCCCAGAGAAATGTGCTTGACTGGATCCGAGAATATCACCCGGATCCAATTTCTGGGTTATCCCATAACTCTGGAACCCCGATACGTAGCCATATTCTCTGAAGACCTTCTCCGACAAACCCACTCTGAAACTTACAGCCTACAAATCTGCCTATCCCAGGCAAGGCAAAACACACACAATCTTTTATGTTGCATAATTACAGTCTCCGTAATGCATTTAGGACATCTGGGTCCAAGAGCTGACACTCAAGGACCCCAGCACACGGATCAGGGTAACCAAGTGGGCTGTACCTTTATTAGTGAGCCTGGTTAATCCCTTCACCGACACGGCCTAAAACCTCTCCTTTCCCCTTTATTTCCTTAACACCTAGTTTTAGCCTACCATTGCCATTAGTACACTCTGCTTCTAACTGCATAAAGATTATGTAAATACAAAAGCGCCATTGAGCCTTGTCATTCTCTTTTCTCCCCCCCCTCCCTTCTGAACTTATCTGTCTGCTGCCAAAAGGGTTAAAATACAAGACCTAAGTTCCTGCTGCTTTGAAGTCGTTCAGTTAGAGATACTACTTTATGGAGCAACTACTTTATGGAGCACCTAGAACAGACATTGGAAGCGTTACTTGATGCATGGTGGGAATCTTGGCAGAAAATCTCACACCTCAATGTATTTTACACAGAAGGCTCTGCAATTACTGTGCATCTTGATAGAAATACAAGTCCAAAATGTGCAAGTGTATGGAACAGAGCAGTCCAGTCTGTACAATAGGTGGGTTGGGAAACCCAGCATACAGTGACAATTCTCTGTACGCACAGGGGATTATTTAATATCTGAATCTCCAACCTCACCCTGAACCACTGCTGCAGAGCTTAGTGCATAAGCCCCACAATCATCAACATGTCTTTATTGGAAGTCAGCATTATGTTGATGAATTGTAAGAGCAGCAACATTTCAAGTTCTAATATCAGGATAAGCTTGGCAACTCCATCTTTTTGTGATATTTATTGCATCAATGTTTGTGCTGCTACAGCACCTTTGTCGTCAGGTTAGGAAACAGAACAGTAAAAATACAAACATTTATAATGTCACAAAGAGTGCCAGAGGGCTGTGGCAAGTGAATATAGCAAGCGAAATGGGGTGCCCAGTGCTACATCCAAATGACAGAACATACATGGTAATACACTGGCGACACACTTTATTCGAGCTTGGCTAGTCCCACGAATTCGGGTATACCCGGGTGTATTGAGGTTTGTGACTGTTTTCTGCCCGAGTGCATTGAGTTATTTTCCAAGCAGGGATTGAAGCATTTTATTCCCGGTGGCTGCAATACGCAAAGTATATATATACTGCATTACAATTCATGAATTTATGCCATCTGGTAGACACGCGAAGCATTGCAGCCTATTAAATCCTAATCATTATCATTTAACAGATCAGCCGCCCGTCAGCCAGGCATGAACCCAGGCTGGGAAGGCAAATGCAACGGGGCTTGTCAGAGGTGAGGAGTGGCGCATTCCAGGTATCTGCCAGGTACATACCGGGTATTTGCTCGAATAAAGTGTGTCGGTGCAGTAATTACAAGACATAATGCTTCAGTACTAATAATAATGCTAATACTAATAATAATAAAATATGTTTTTTTAGTTAGATATTTTGGCTAAAGCAGCACAAGCCTGCACACCAAACGTCAAGGCAAACCATAATAAGTGCAAGTCCTACACTACACTGCATCTGTTCCCTATACCTTTGTATGAGGGGGAAGAACCATAATAGATTCCTTACCTGCAGCAAAATGAGATCCACCATTAAAAAGGGGGAGTTGACGTGAGCTCTGGGGGAGGTGCCACAACCTCCATACAACTGATTCCAGTCACAAATTATTTAACACACAAGCCCAGCAAGCTCAAACGCCCACACCCACCTAATCTTGACTATATGTAATGTCACAAAGAGTGCCAGAGGGCTGTGGCAAGTGAATATAGCAAACAACAGGGGGTGCCCAGTGCTACATCCAAATGACAGAACATACATGGTAATAATTACAAGAAATAATGCTTCAGTACTAATAATAATGCTAATACTAATAATAATATAATATGTTTTTTTAGTTAGATATTTTGGCCAAAGCATCATAAGCCTGCACACCAAACGTCAAGGAGAGACATACACAGACACAGAGACACACACACAGAGAGACACACACAGAGACACACACACACACACACACACACACAGATACAGAGGGGGCTATGCACTAAGCTGTGATAAGTCGTTTTAAGAACACAAAGTGCTCTTAGAACGTGATGTTCCGCTGAGCGCGATTTACAGAGCAGCGCTAACAGGCACTTTGGGCCTCATGCAGTAAGCGCCGAAATGGCTTTTATCACCATTTTTCCACAAAAATTGCCTTTCCGATTCAGTAAGCGCTGATAAGTCTCCAAAATCGGCAATTTTTGTCCCCGATAAAATCTTTTCGGCATGCGGCTGCCGATAAGCCACTTTTCGGCACTTTTCGCCAGTTTTTGAAATTGGCTGAATTCAAGTAGCCCCGATCAGCTTATCGCTGCTGATCGGCACTCTAGAATTGAGATTTTTACGCCAATTCGTCCCGCCAACTAAAGTTGGAAAGTTGCAGGGGATAAGTATCGGCAAGGTTGCCGTGACGGCACTTAGAAAAAATAGCTCATCTCAACATCTATTGAGTCAATGGAGCGTAGACTTATAACTTTATATGAGTGTTTCCGTGTTATTGTTTGTAATAAAACTTTACTTGCCATTACAGTGTCGATGTTATTCACTTAATCGTTTCACTGCTTACGTTCATTATTGGCAGAACATCTAACTTGTGAATGTTATAATGATTTGCGTGGTACATGACTATTGATGTTATGTTGTGTCAAGGGAAAGTAATATAGCCAACTCTTTAAGGAAAAGTTCACATAATCTGAAAGTTGTTAGTAAAGTATCCTGTCTTTGATTATAATATGATCTAAAAGATTTGACACATAGCATCGATCATGCCCTTTGAAACGTTGATATACATTATATAATGCTTTGAATGACTAACGCATGATTCAACGAAGAAATAGTTGTTATTCGTAATGTTTACATGTTATTTGGGACATCCCTCTTTTTATGACGTCAGCAATTACACACTCAATAACAGTGCATGTTAAAATTTGACACAATGCAGTGTAATCATTTCATGTAAAGTGCTACACAGATGTATTATAGGACATCATTTTGCGATTAATTTCACATAATCAATTGAAATTATTAAGATGCCTTTTATTTATGCATATGCACATTAGAATTTGTTCATATAAACATGTGTCAATCACATGCAAACTTCAACATGTTTCTACGTTGCTTGTAAAAGTGTATTTCAAGGTTGTATCAAAATTAGATTACTGAGTTTTGCGTAAATAAGTCGTATATGCATTGTAAATTCCATGAAGATTTTGTGTAAAGTATCTTTATAAAGATTAACGTCACATCTTAGTCAAATATAATCTTGGAATGATTAACACACAGAATGAATCAGTATTAGTTGTAGTGGATACACGCTTGGACTTCACTTCAAGTGCTATATGTTTCTTTCACACCATGCACGTATCAAAGTCACGTGACAAAATCACATAGCTATTTCAATGAGGACAATTACCTGCGCATTGACAGCTAGAGACCTGAAGATGCTGCGAATGTTCATGAGAAGGCAGAGAATTCTTTTGGAGGAGAGGATAGCAGAGGGGCAGGATGTCATAGGGCCAGAAGAGGACAGGGACAGGGACAGGGGAACGAAGGGACCGGAGTGTAGAGGGACAGGGAGAGGGAGAGGACAAGGAGACGAGAGGACAAGAGAGAGGAGAGAAGTGGTGTCTCGTCCACGTGTGCCAGGAGAGAACGATTTTAGATGGAATGACTGAGGATGAGATCATCCGTCGTTATCGTTTGAGTTCAGCAGCAATCTTATCTCTTTATGAAGAGATAAGCAAAGATTTAGATTTTGTAACAGCCAGAGGTCGTGCAGTCCCTGGGCTTGTTAAAATGCTGTGCTCATTACATTATCTTGCTTCCGCGTCATTCCAGACAACTGTGGGCATAGTGGGTGGGGTCTCGCAATCGTCATTCTCGCGGGCCTTTACCCAGTTTCTATGTGACTGAATAGACGCGCTAGGAATTATATTAATTTTCCTACAGAGCAGACAGAGTGTCTGGAAGTGAGAAATGGCTTTTATATCCACCTTTAAGACCCACCTTAAGACACACTTGCTTAAAGAAGCATATGAATAGCACTGTGGATATTCTGAACACATGACACATAAAGCCTGGCCCCCTGTAGACGCACTTACCAGAACTCCCTCCTACTGTCTCTGTACGTTCTCCCTACCTAACAATTAGACTGTAAGCTCCTCAGGGCAGGGACTCCTCTTCCTTAATGTTACTTTTATGTCTGAAGCACTTATTCCCATGATCTGTTATTTATATTATCTGTTATTTATTTGATTACCACATATATTACTACTGTGAAGCGCTATGTACATTAATGGCACTATATAAATAAAGACATACAATACAATACAATAAAATATCATAGCCTGGATACCATGTGTGATGGGTGCAATCGATTGCACCCATGTTGCCTTGATCCCGCCTAGTCAGAGTGAGCATGCTTACCACAATCGTAAGCACTACCATTCCCTGAATGCCCAGGTGGTATGCGATGCCACGATGAAGATTATGCATGTGGTAGCCAGATTCCCTGGTTCCAGCCACGATTCCTCTATCCTGAGAAACTCATCAGTTTTCCATGCTTTCGAAGAAGGCTATTTTGGACCTGGTTGGCGAGTCATATTATGAAGTGTTAGCAACCCAAAATGGTGTATTTTTTAAATTTGGCATGTTTTAATGTTTACACATTGTATAATGTTTATGAATTTTTGTGCACGCTGGATTATACTGCTGCGGCCAAGTTTATTCGAGCATTTGCCCGTTCTTGGCCGCAGCAGTAGCCTGGCGCGCGCCCGAGAGTGACGGGCGCGCGCCGAAGCAGCGGAAGAGCGCCCTCCGATCGGGGCGCTCTCCCTACCGCTGCCGGGTCCGCCGGGTCCTCCGGAACCCCCTGCCGCCGTCCCGCGATCGCGGGACACCAGGGCTCCCTCGGGGAGCCCTGGACGCGCGTGCAGGGGGCGCACGCTCCCGAAGAAGCGTGACCGCGCGTCTATGACGCGCGGCACGCCGAGGGGCGGCCACTAGCAAGCCGGGAAATCTCCCGGCTTGCGGATCTGGCCGCAGTGCGATAAACTGTGTCGCCACTGTAGGTGACTCAGGATACGGAATTAGACCTTGGCTTTTGACACTGATGCCTAACCCTCAATCTGAAGCAGAGGACAGGTATAATGTAGCACACATCTCTACAAGGTCGGTCATTGAGCGGACATTTGGTCTGCTCAAAACAAGATTTAGGTGCTTAGATCGAACTGGTGGGCTATCGTGACAGACATTATATGTGGTATTTTAGTATTTTTAATATCGCGCCGGGTACTACATCTGTTTCCCAAGATGAATGGATGGATCTTCTTCCCTGGGCCGAATTTGCTCATAATTCCCTACGGAATGAATCCACGCGAGATTCACCGTTTTTCATCAACTATGGATTTCACCCATCTTGACTTCCTATTGCCTCCTCTTCTTCTGCGGTACCAGCGGCGGACAACAGAATACAGTTCTTACAGAACTCTTGGAAGAAGATCCAAGAGAATCTGAGGAACACAACTTCTAGATAAAAGCTCCAGGCAGACTGCCAACGTCTATGATTTAAACAAGAAGACAGGGTATGGTTATCCTCCAAGAACATTCGACTCAAGGTACCTACACTCAAGCTGACACCGAGATTTCTGGGTCCTTACCCAATTGTGGAGAAGATTAACCCTGTGGCATATCGCCTCCAACACCCTCAATGAGGATATTGTCTGACATCCATGTATCCCTACTGAAGCACATCTTCCGGAGTCCCCGCTTTCCGGATTCTTCTTCTGCACCGCCAGCTCCTCTACTTGTACAGGGTCAACATGAGTATGAGATACACACAATCGTGGACTTAAGAATCTCTAGAGGAGCAGTCCAATACTTGGTCAACTGGAAAGGGTATGGACCAGAAGAACAGTCCTGGATTCCTCACCACCAAATTCATGCTCCCAATCTCCTAAGGCGGTTCCATCAGAAGTATCCCCTCAAGCAATTCTGGAGTTGCCCGGAGGTCGCTCCTGAAGGGGGGGACTGTAAGTATTCGGGAGTCTCGCCACCTTTGGTGTGCTCCCGCCCTACCTACGTTCATGCGCGGGGCTCCATCCAAGGGAACATCATCCACAGGGCGCACAGAGTGTATGCACGCACCGGTTACATCTGGGGGAAGGCCCACCTCCGGATTGCACCACGCATTGGCGGCGTGCGTGCGTGACGCATGTGCAACGCGTCCAAGCTCCGTTGCAACAGAGCTAATCAGCTCCAGCACATTCACCTGTCTCATGCACCTAGCCGAATCACTGCTTCCGCAGAGGCTGCGCCTCCGCTCTGCCTCTCCATAGGATTTGTCAAGGTAGGCCAGAGCTTTTAACACATATAATACCCAGATCCTTTGATTGAGCAAAGGAAGAGATAAAATAAACTGTAATTTATTTACAGAATGAACATACACAGCTTAGTTTATGAGTCTTTAGGCACAATTTCCCAGGAGCAGGAGTTGTGCGCAAACAGAGCCAAAAACAGTTTTTGGATAGGGGCGCCTCTCACAACCCCTGTTTCTCCTCCGCAGCTGCTTACTTTATTCTACCGCCGTAGAATTGGTTCTGGATTCCTTAGTTCTTACGAACTTTTGACTTGGGTTATGATGTTGCAAAGTTTAAAATCCAGGTTAGATGAATCTGACTCCCGATCGGCTGCAGGGATTCTTATGCAGTAAAAATCCCTATCTGTAACTTCTGCAGCCACCTATCCCAGCGTTGCCCATACATGGCAAAACCTGGCAGAGGGGCTTCTTAATTTGCTAAGTGCATGCGCGAACCTCACACCTTTGCCGCATAGCATACCAGACCAAGCCCCCTTACCTGGCGACATTTTGTCTGGGGATACTTGCATTTCCCTCCCCACTTTACACTTTTAGTCAGCTAATGCTTTCAACTATGGACTTTTCCGGACATCGGGGAACCAAACTAGCGGGGTGACTTAGAGGTCTTAGTTACATATGCATTGCTCACCTTGCAGGAATTTCCTGCTATACATTTTTAAAGTACCGCAATTACAACTTAAGTATTTCCCCCTGTTCCGGCCGTCTGAATGAAAAAACCCTTACGCCTACAATGTTAGAACAATTAAAATAGGGGGACGTTCATTCATCAATTTTTATATAACTTTATAAAAATTACGCTATAACATTTTTCATAATTTTACTCCCCCAGCGATCACAGCAAATCTCAGCGCGCTAGGACCTTCCCAGCAGAATTTAGCTAAACACCGGGTGCTGTGCTGCGAGCTACTGGGTTTTAAAACCATTTTTCCTTTAGCGCGGTTACAGAAACACACTGCAATTGAAATACATTTTACCATAGAAATAACATTATTCTTGCCACCTTATACCTGGTGGGAGACACACAGATATTTTTATTAAAAGCACAGCGTCACGGCCATTACTGGGTTGCCGAGCTGACAGTCTACAATCCCCAAAAAATCTCACGGGCTCCCAGCTGGGCATAATACCTTTATTTAATGTCCTAGGTACCCCTACACCGTCACAGGATTGGACAGTCCTGCCTTCAGGTGCGTCAACGAGTATTCTAACACTTGCCTTAAACTTGCCTTGGAAAATCTGGGTTTATCACCAACAAGACCCAGGTACATGCTGCGTACATGCTGCAACATTTCACACATTTCTGCAGAGACTAATGGCCCATCAGGTTAACACAGCAGGGGTTCCTGGCAGTCCCATTCAGTTTGAATGGGACTGCCAGGGACCCCCGCTGTTAATCCCATGGGCCATAGTCTGTTTGCAGAAATGTGTGAAATGTTGCAGCATTTACCCAGCATGTACCTGGGTCTTTTTGGTGATTGCCCCTGATTTGTTTTAGATTAATCGTCAGCACTACAGTATATATGCTCAGCTGTGCCACTGGCACTTTGACTGAGCATAGATTTATGTTCTCTTGTGCTTACCTGTTCTTTGCCTCCACAGTCTTGCCTTGCCTTGCGGAACCTTGCTCTGTGTACTGACCCAGCTTTGTTCTTGGACTCCACACCTCTGGAATTCTGACCCCGGTTACCTCTGACCCTCCGCGTCTCTCCAACCCTGACCTCAGCACTCGGACAATGACTACTCTCCATTCTCCAACCCCAACTACAGCTAATAGTACCTTCAACGATCTGGACTTCTCCTACTCTGACCTTGGCAAGTATAACGATGACTTTTACCTCTCCAACCCCAACACGGCTACCTTGACCAATCTACATTCCAGACGTGCCCCCGTGGCTGTGGGTGGCGTTTATACCCATTCCCATCTCTGTCCCGAGGTCCCACCTTGTTTGTGGTGAAAACAGCGTTACACGCTGGGAGGGAAGACAAGAATTTTGTCTTTCCGTGTCGCAACGCGATCACGTGGTCGGTGTGCACCAATGGAAGGGCAGATATGCCCCATCATGGCTGCTCCCACGTCATGGCCCAACCCCACATTCTCCCCTATAGACCGCCAATCGTGACTTTAAACTGTGCACGCGCCGCCAGGTCGCGAGGCGCATGTGCAGCAGGTAAGACTGGGGCCGTAGCCTTATTCATCTCCCCACAGTGCACTATTTATGCACGTGCACACCACAAAAGTCCTTGAACTACACCCCAATTATGCTGCTACCACCATTATTAATTTTAAGGCTTACAACTAAAAAGACGCTGGTCCCCCAAATAAAAAAAGAAATTAGACTAAAATCTCACTTTAGTAAAACAGGGTGGTAAAACATGTCCTAAAAGGAGAACAGTACCTACCAAGATTAACCGGTTAATTTTGCCCAAAGGCAATATTTATTACATTTTAGATTTAATATAACAAAATATGTTACAGGGCCTTATACAGATGTAGCCAATGTTCTTCAAACTTAAAATACTCTAAGATGCACATAAAATTGCTACATTGACCTTGGTCAGGTGCTGATCCCAGAGGGGATTACAGGTTACAGGCGCTGGTACTGTCCCGGCTCTACATGCCATCCCAAAGTCTATGGGGTGTGATGTAGAGCTGCCAAACAAGCTGTTTATACATCATACCCACCCAGTTAACCTTGACTGTCATCTACACTGGTGACACACTTTATTCGAGCTCAGCTAGTCCCACGAATTCGGGTATACCCGGGTGTATTGAGGTATGTGGACTGTTTTCGCCGAGTGCATTGAGTTATTTTCAGGCAGGGATTGAAGCATTTTATTCCCGCTGGTGCATATACTGCACAGTATTATATATATATATATACTGCATACAATTCATGAATTTATGCCATCTGGTAGACACGCGAAGCATTGCAGCCTATTAAATCCCTAATCATTAATTCATTTAACAGATCAGCCGCCCATCAGCCAGGCATGAACCCAGGCTGGGAAGGCAAATGCAACGGGGCTTGTCAGAGGTGAGGAGCGGCGCATTCCAGGTATCTGCCAGGTACATACTGGGTATTTGCTCGAATAAAGTGTGTCGCAGCAGTATATGTACAACAGTGGTGCAATGTGGTCTGTGAACATGGTTATAGTGAGTGATCTTCTGTGTGTACAGCAAGTACTTCTATTGCACATTTGCAAATGTTTTGCCTTCTAGAAAAAAAATTGAAAAGCCAAACTAGTTTTGAACTACAGGAGGGCCCGGGTATACGGCGGGTTCCGTTCCAGGGGCCCGCTGAATAGTGAAAATCACCGGAAAGTGGATCCGGCGATTTTCAGTTCTGCGCATGCGCAAACCGGCATTTTCCGCCGTTCTGTGGATGTGCGACCTATGGTCTGTGCGCGCGCAAACTGAGGTCAGCAGTTTTTAACTTTACTCCCAAGCTGAGTTTGCATTATTTTCCAATAACATACATCTGATCCAACTATGCCTTGTTAATTAAAGCAAAAATTATGCATTATAATCAAGAGAGTGAATGAGATCAAACTCATGGATAAACTTACGTCCCAATTGAACGAAAAACTGGAACAACACTACAAAACCTGGGAACTACAGACCCTGACCTAGAGCCTCCCTTTCGTAGGCTTAAAAAGAAAAAAAAGAAGGAGAGCAATCATACAGACTTGCAATACTATACGACCCAGGTCTTGGCTCTGGTCGGAAGCAGTCCTCCGCTCCACCCTCCCATTCTTTCCCCCTCTAAATCCCCCCCTTTTTCTATCCATAGTCTTTATCTATCCTTCCAACAAAGGAAAGCCTAGTATGGTTCCAAGAAAAGCTAAACTGTGAAATGTAAATTAACCCGACTGTAGAACATAAGGATATAGGGAAAGAGAGTCTGATGTAATGTAATTCACCAGAAGCCAGGCAATGAACATACAGATGTATAAGGACGGAACCCATGATAAAAATGTAAATGCAAATTATGTTACAAAAGAAAAAGCAATAAAAAAGATTGAACAAACAAAAAAATTATGGATTATTTAGCATAAATTCAGAGTGTCATAGCTGAGAACACAACTGGATTGTGGAAACATATGAGGAGGTTTGTGTCCTAATATGTGCATAAAGTACAATACTGCATGTGGTCGGGGCTGCTTAAACTATTTTGTTGCAGGGGGAATGAACACTGTGGATTTCAAAACATGCACACGTATCCCAACCTAACAAAACATAGTGGTAAAGTTACAAGATGCGACTGATGTAGTTTATGAGTAAACACCTAATTAAGTTAAACCCAGGTGCAAACATATTGTGGTAAATAAGTAGTATTTTAATAACAAAAACAACATAACAAAGAAATCCTACAGAATATTACACAATTAACAAACTAAATATAATGCTCCAAGTTGCATTGCATTCTGGCGTCCTGCTTATACAGTACATTTTGAAATAATGGAGTCCACATCAAGTGTATCCATAATATCAGAGTGTACATGCATTAGAGTTGGGTGTATTAACCTCTTTTGTGACATGCAGTAGTGTTGCGTAACCAAGTTGTAAGGCACCGCAGAGCAGAAAAATAAAATTCTAAACATACTACAGATATCGATAAACACAAACACAGCTTGATATGGCTTTCTGCTTCTTAAAACAGCACTCTTGTCTGTAGCTAAATGCTCTCAAAAAAAACCTCCAGTTTCTATCACACTTTTTTTGCTGCCTGTGTCACCATAAATAATAAACTGATCATAAAGCTTGCTTTTATTAATTGGTTTTGGAAGAGAGCTTTCTTCATAGCCTGAGCCAGTTTTCACAGCTGCTGATTCAACAAGTACGTTCTCTCTGTATGCTGCTGTCTTAATGTCATCTTGATTGAAAAATCACTAAAGTTCTGCATACAGTATGCCAAATCAAGGGCCTCAAATAATTCCCTCTTCCTTTGAACTTCACAGAATTCTTAAACTATGGGGCCTATGCACTAAGCAGTAAAACAAATCACCATAAAATGTAATTCGCCATTTTTGACAGTGTTGGTATCACGGTATGCAGAAAGGCCCGAATACCAGTGATAGCAACATTTGAACAAATGGTGAGAAGCCGGCGCCAAGATGATCTGCCCTCCAAAAATGGCTCAGCTGAGTTGATTCTACTGCAGAGAGAGCTGCCACGCTGTCTGCGCAAATCTCGCCGAGAAAAAAAAATATTTTAAATATTTAAATTGTATTACTAGTGTAGATGAGCAGGGGGTCTCCGAAGCAGAACAGCGATGATTTCAGGTCTATGGACCCCTGCTTCCTGAGATACAGGCCCCGTTATGGGGTGCTGGTATCTCCTATGCATTGAAATGTCCCTGTCATGTGACGCGTGACATTTACATGCATAGAAGATACCGGCACCCTATAATGGGGCAACAAGGTTCTGCTCCGGAGACCCACTACTACAATACACTAGTAATAAAATTAAAATATGAAATAACCACCAATACACAACCCACCCCCTGTGTCTCCACATAAAACCATTCTTTATTTTTTTAATTTAATTTAGGATTAGTACCACAGGCCAGCATGGGTCCCGGGTGGTCCCCATGGGTGTCCACAGGCCCCACAGGGCACCCTGGGGGGGTTCCCACAGTTGTCTGGGGGCCCTCAGTTGTCCCCACTAGGCTCCGTGGGCCTCCAGGTGGTCCCTGTTGGTGTCTAGGGGTCACCGGGTCATCCCCACGGGTATCTGAGTGGTTCCCACGGGTGTTTGGGGGCACTCGGGTATTCCCACGTGTGTCTCTGGGCCCTCAGGTGTTCCTGCGGGTGTCCGGTTGCCCCACAGGGGTCCCAGCAGGTATCAGGGGTTGCTCAGGTGGTCCCCATTGGCGTGTGTGTCCTTGGGTGGTCCCCATGGGTGTCCTTGGGTCCTCGGGTGGTCCCCGTGGGTCCCCGCTGGCCTGCGGTACCATTCCTGTATTTAAAAAAAAAAAAAAACATGGTCTACATTTCAGTAAATACACCCCCCCCCCCCCCCCCACCAAACACATACTGTACAGTAATGTGCAAAATAACTATTATCCAGATATGGATAATAGATTATTTGCCCATTATTAAACACAACATTAGCCAGTCAGCCTACATAAAATAAATAAAAACTGTTCTACTTACCTCTGCCAACATGAAGGGCATCCTTGTCAGCATACTGCAGGGCCATGTGCTCCAATGCCAGCAACAATACATAAAAAAACATAATCTAATGGCCCTTAACCCCTTAATCACTTTAGCGGTTAATAGTAATATTAATTACCGCTATAGTAATTAAGGGATTAACCCACCCTGCCTCAATACCCATCTGAGAGGCCTAACCACCCACCCCGAACCCACTATACCCACAATGTACACATTGAGTGGCATAGTAGTATATCATACCCATATAATATGGGCATGATAAGCTACTATAGCAGTCAATGATCACACTAATACAAAAGCATGAATGTCAAAAAGACACAATACTAAAACAGATACAACAAGCACCTAAACAACCAGAAACAAAAATTTTAAGCACTAGCCAACCAAGCAATTAACTAAATAAAACCACTAGTCAATCAATTAAAGAAATAAAATCACTAGGCATTCAATAAAATTATTAAAACCACTATGCAATCAATTACATAAATCATACCACTAACAAAAAAATACATGTAATACATAAAAGCAGTAACCAACACAACAATTAATTGATAGAACCACTAGGCAACACATTAAAAAAAAACAGCAGCCACCAAAATACATAATTAAATAAAATCGCTAACCAATCTGTAAAAAGAAAAAAAAGCCATGACCATTCAAATCAATTTAATCTAAACAATAAAAAGACATAGAAAATAAAACAGTCAATAGAAGAAATGCATTTGCCAAAAAATGCATTGGCTCCCACTGTATTCATTTGTACCATAAACAGGCACAAATTAATACACTAGCAGTCAATAGGCAATGAAAAACATTAAAAAAAAAATCCAGTAAAAAAACCTGTAATATTTAAAGTACATACATTCAATATTTATCTTATCTTTAGAAGCGTTGGCCCTCGAATCGAAAATTCTGCGTTTTTTGACAAACGTCATTGCCATTGTATCGTTATTAGAGTGCTGGGAACTCCACCCATGTTATGTATTGTAACTTTGGAGGAAATTAGGGTTCCACCCACTGTTCCCCTGCACCATTTCCATTTTCATCTTTCAGTATGTTTAATTTTTAGGTGCTGCTAAAAACTATATACAGTACACTTTGTATTAGACAACTGTTTCAGTGGTGTACAGATTATTGCATTTTATATTGTGAAAGTGGACTAGTAAATGTTTTTGTTTTTGCCGCATCAGTGACAGACACTTTCCCCTGTAAGAAAGAGTTACCATAACAGTATGGCTGACTTCAGTTGTCCAAGCTATAATTATCATTCCTTTCCGGCCCCTCTAATAAATTAGCCCTGTTATACGGTCTTATGTTGAGTCATGATGTAATATCATATCAAATTAAAAAGATTGAATGATTCCTATAATGGTAAGCCTTCTCCCCTTTCATGGAAAAACAGTTAATCATGTAATAAGCTTCAGGAAAAATTGCACTGGCTAAACTCAAAGAGGATACATAAAGGAATCATTTAAACTAAGAAAACTAGACATAAGGTGAAAGTTCTTATTTCAAATATATCCTTTGTTTATGGATTAGATTGATCATATTACTTTGCATTTTACATGTAAATAACTTTAAAAAAAATAAACGTAAAAAAATGTAATTCCAACTAAATTATTCTTACCTCCAAAGTAGTCCCCATCACTTAATTGTGTTTCTGAACCTGAAGTACCAAACACCAATGTTCCTTTCTCTATAAGGTACATCTTGTGTCCAATGGCTCCTTTCCAGTATACTACATCTTCACTCTGGACAGCTTCAAATTTCAATAAGCAGAGCAACCTATTTGTTGCATTCTTTTCTATGTTTGAAAACCAAGGGACTTTCATCAACAGAGGGTAGCATACATGAATCCTTATTTCCTGCAGAGATTAAATAATGAAAAAAAAGTACTGCATAAATGATAGTTACCTAGTGATTGTTTAGTCTAATATATTTAAATTAATTAGAATATGAACAATATGAGCATTAACCTAAATTGATGCATGTCACGGGAGACCAGGACTAATACACAAGAGATAAACTCACCAGACAGAACAACAGAGTTAATAAAAGTGAATTTAATGGTAAACGATAGCCACAACAGTTCAGTAGATAAAAACATACACTCCTGACTGGTGTAACTGGGGAACACCCTACAGATCTAGGGCCCTACAGTAGGGACCTTCATGAGAAGATTTTCCCAATTTTGCTCTAAAGCTATGCTCAGCAGGCTATTAGAGATCCCAACCAAATCACACAGGAGCCCAGAACTCTGGGACCTCTAACTGACACTGGCTCTGGCTGGAATTCTCACTAGAAGAAACAGGGGCTTCCCTCCCCACATTTTATACCCCATGCTGACATTATGTATGCATTAAGGGAGGATTAAGGCCAGGTGCCTTCAATATGACCCAGCCCCTGATTGCAACATTAAAAGCAGGGACACCAACAGAAATCATGGGGCCTGGGATAAACATTTTAAGCAGGCACCCCGCCCCCCCCATGTCGGTGGTATCACCCGCCGCCCCCCTCGTTTCACACCTCACGAGCCCCCTATCTTTCCCCCCCTCCCATGTATTCCTCTCCCTTCCGTCCCACCCCATCTCACTCTCCCGCCTCGCATGTATTTCTCTCCCCTGCTTCTCACTCTTACTCCCTCTTTTCCTCACTCACCCCCCCTGTCCAATCCCTCCGTCAATTATCCCACACTCACTCATTCCCTCCCCCCCACACAATTCCCCCAAGATAAATACCAAAAAAATCTTACTGGGAATGTGTGTGTGTGTGTATATATATATATACACACACATATACACATCACAAAAAAAAAACCCTCCCTTATACATATACAAATTCCCCGAAGGCCACCTAATACATATACAAATTCCCCGAAGCCCCCCAATACATATACAAATTCCCCCAAGCCCCACAATACATTTACAAATTCCCCCAAGTACCCCAATTTATTAAAAAAATACTTACCTTGTGAATGATCAGGCTGGTTCCAGTGGATGCCGGTAAGTGTGGGGGGGGGGGGGAATGTGGATGCTGGTAGGGGTGGGGGGGTATGTGGATGCCGGTTGGCGTCTGGGTGAAAGTGGATGCTGGTGGGGGGAAGGGAAGGTGGATGCCAGTGGGGGGGGGAAGTGGAGGCCGGTTGGGGGGTTATGAAGGCTGGTTGGTGGGGGGGGTGTAGATTGCAGTTGGAGGGGGGGATGGATGGCGGTAGGGGGGGCTGCGCGTAGGAGTGGAGGATTATCTGCTGGTCTGGTTGCCGTGACGGGATTCGGGGTTGATGATGCCAGTAGGTGTGGGGGTTTGGGGGGAAGGTGAATGCTGGTGAGGGGGAGGTGGGTACCGGTGGAGGTGAGGCCTTTACTGGGCAGGGTGCATGATGGACGGTGCTGATGCTGGTAGGGGGAGGGGAAGGTGGATGCCAGTAGGGGTGAGGGGAAGGTGTCTGCTAGGGGTGAGGGGAAGGTGCAGTGGATACCAGTAGGGGTGAGGGGAAGGTGAGGTGTATGCCGAGGGGGGCCCGTGGGGGGTCTGAATGGAACGTACACGCACTACACAGACTGAGACAAAAAAAAACACAGACACAGACACACACACACAATCACAGAACAGATAACAGTCAGCATGTACTAAACGTTTATAAAGTTCAAGGGAACTAGTCCCAAAATCAGGGCTCAGTCACAACCATGACATGTATAAATATATAATCCATAGATAGAAATCACACATGTAGGAGCTGAGCTATAATCAAAGCTATGTGAGACTTAATGAACACCTGTATATCTTTAACTCCTGTCAATATGTAAATAAAGCAGTACATAAGTATCTCCGAGGTGGTGACAGACCTATATATATATATCATAATGGTCATGACTACCCTCTCATTGAAACAACCTGCATAGATAACATGCCACATTGGAGTAAACAGGTAGGTACCCACTAATGTAGCAGCTCATCCTTGGGTGGTGCGTGCATCACGCCAGCATAGCAGGTAAGGTAGATGTCCAAAAAATGGAGTACAGCAGTGTCAGAGAAGGGGGCCACAAACCAGCAAAAACGATAAAAATATTTATTGAGTAACAAGTGAGGGGTACAGGACTACTCTGACGCGTTTCGTGCATCCACTGCACTTTGTCAAAGAGCGTCAGAGTCCTTTCTCAAGATGATTTTTTCTTTTTAAACTATGTCTTTGCTGTTCATTGCTGTTTATTAAATTTTTGCACTGAAAATCGCCATCCAGCTTCCGCTTTACTTCCTGCTTCCGGAACGCATGAGGCACATGTTGGCACGCTGTGCACCGCCATCTTTCCCCCTATCCAGGGTGATTTTCCACTTTCACATATGTCGGGCTGAGAGCACGCCAGAACCAGAAGGACCGCATGTACAAGGGTCGTGAGTAACCTGTCTTTGACACTGTATTTCATTATATGGTCTAGCTCTACGGGTTGTTGGAGTTATTATTTAGATAGGGGTCAGGGTCCCTAGTTTATTTAGGTTCCCTTGACATCCCTTTTCTATGTGTTACCCACTCCCCTAATTATGAGCACAGTTGACCTTATTACAGTTTTACTCTCTATACATTTTCCTGGATCCTCCAACAACAAATGGTGCAATTGAAATTGATGATTAGGCTACATAGCTATTAAACATTTCTAAGGAGAAGCAATTTATTCCACTTTGAGCACTGGCAGAGAAGACTCTTCTCTATCCACTCCTGCTTATACAGGAAACTATAGAAAATCTTAAAGATGGCCCTGTGATGTCAGAAGGGAACCCCGCTGAAAACCCTCTGCAACCTACAAGACCTAAATTGGATTTTGTCCATAAACAATTAAATAAAAAGCTTGAAGTCGAGGCGCATGGGCGAGAGTGAGACGGATGGCAGCATAAGCCTTGAGCTCCATCCCTCACCCCCGATAAAACACAAATAAATCGTGCAGAACAGACCTTTGGCACTCCTAACCACCCTAACATAGGCATTAAAACTGTAGGGATGGCACCGATGCAGGCAAAGAAGAAAAAAGAGGGAGATCTCCGCAAATATCTGGGCCGATCGAGCTCACGGAGCGCGGCAGCAACAATGGCGCCAGATTCGAATGCAGGCTCAGAATCAGAGCGGGATGAAGACACAGCGGAGGGCCCGGAGCAATTGCCAGTCCGCCGCTGTGATTTTGAGTGGCTATACAGGGACATGAAAGCCCTTATTCACCTCGAAATGCAGGATCTAAAAAAAGAGGTGCAAGGACTTGGCGAGCGCACCGGAGTACTGGAAGAAAAAGTGGTCACCAATGCAAAACTTATTAAAAAAGCGGACAAACGCTCCACATATCTCCAGGCACAAATTAATGAATTGGCGGACAGGCAGGAGGACGCAGAGAACAGGGACCGCCGTAATAACATCAGAGTATGCGGTATCCCTGAGGCCATCACTGATGTGGAGGACTTCCTCTCCTGATGGATGGCGGAGCTGCTCCCTGACTGTCCGCTAACGAGCGAATTATGGATCACTGTCACCGTGCACTACGAAGCAAGCCAGCGGCGACAGAGCAGCCGAGAGATGTAATTGCCCGGCTGCACTACTTTCGCACCAGGGATGTCAATCTACAGAAGGCCAGAGTGGCAGGAGCCTGCAGATTTGAAGATGTCACTATGCAGCTCCTTCAAGATCTCTCCCCGCTCACCTTAGCCAGGAGAAGGAAACTCCAGCCCATCACCAAAACACTGAGGGACCGAGCCATCAGATATAGATGGACCTTTCCGTTTGGCCTTTTGGTCATCTGAAACGGAAGGGCCATCTCCATGAAGGAGATAGAAGAGGGGGACGAGTTTCTGCAGAAGCTGGGGGTCAGAGAGAACTCCCCCGCGAGCCCTTGCAGGGAGAAGCCCAGAGACGCGGACTGGCAGGTGGTAGGGGCAGCAAGAGAAAGTCGGGACGATCTCACCTGATGGCTTACCCAAATTCTTTTATCTCCCCTGGAGATACCTTATGGTTGGAGCCCAGTTAATAAAGTTGAAAGTTAACCCCTAAGTTGTTTCCCCCTATTGTTAACCCCTTGAACGAGGAATGGAGATCCTGCTGATCATTTCGCTATCTCCAGACTCCGTGCTACCATGTGGCGGGGCCCCGCAACCCTCACGGTAACTCCTACAAGAAAAGCTAAAGAAAAATCGGAAAGCCTTACCTGCATGCATCATGGCGGCTCAAGGTGAAACGCATGATGCCCATCATGGCGAAGGTACACGATCTGGAACACGAGGCGGCATCACAGAAGTGCAGCATACTTCGGCGGAAGAGTTGGGGGAGTGGCGACCTCTTCCGCGGGCTCCTGGTAAGAAAATGGCGTCCCCCGGAACAACGTCACCGGAAGTGAGCGGGGCGCCATCTTGGAGGAGGCAGGGGAGAATTCAATAATGACGTCATCACTGAGCGCCAAACCCCGTCCGGTCTCGCGAGAGGAGAGGCAGGAACAAAAAACCTGGCAATGGGGAAGGAGGAGCGCCAGGATCACCGAGAAGAGGAGATCCCCTGACCAACATCAGTCAAGAAGGAAAGAAGAGATGACAGCACCCTGCAGCACGTCGAGAGGAGAGACCACGCGCCGCTGCTCATGCAGAGAACAGGGAGCACCAAGACAGTTGCTGAATCAATAAACATTGTTTTCACACAAACACATCTTTGCGAACAATCATTCCCCTCGTGACCAGGCCCCTAAATCAAATAAATACTACTAGACTTGAGTTGTCGGGAGGGACATAAAGACATATTTATAAAACCTAATAGCAGAATCCTATGAATAGGGGAAGGGGGGGAGGAAAGGGAAGAGGTGAGCTGGACAGATCAAGCCGACATCTTCTCAAAGGAAGGGGAGGGATAACAAGAAGGGGAAAAGACGCTAGAAAGTTAGGAGAAGAAGTTGCAGTAGCACAGTTGAACTGCCGGAGGATGTGTTCTGTTAAAAATAACTTACCTTTTATAATCGGGGGGGAGGGGAGGGTGCCCTCCAGTTTCACATGGGCGCAGGGGGTAACCCCTTCTGGAGGCCCATGCAAGTCCTCACTGGACCAGAAAAGGGGAGCGGTAGAGGGGGGTGGAGGTCCATCCCGGACTACGCTCATGCTGTACGTCCAGGAGGGGCAGAGAAGGCAATTGGGGGGGATTGGTCTCGCCCAAATTCCAGATGTGTTAACATTGTATTTACATGTCCTGTTATATGTGTTTATTTGTTCCCCCAGTGTACAGTCCCTTGTTTTTCCCGGCTGCAGTCAGAAACCACAGAAAGATCTAGAAGGTTCTCGATGATGAGACCCTGGGCTCGGATGAAAGCTTACAGACAAGCAAAGGTTTGGAAATACACACATGAGTAAGGGGATTACTATCATTTCACATAATGTGAAAGATTTTAATAGCCCAGGGAAACGCAAACTAGCCATGGCGGACTACAAAAAAACAGACCCCGACATAATTTTACTACAAGAGACACATTTCTCTAAATCCAGCTCCCCGAAATATATAGACTATAGATTTAAGACTTGGATCTCAGCCTCAGCCAGTAAAAAAAAAAAGAGGGGTAGCCATACTACCTCATAACCGTTTGCCTTTTGCGGTTAAGACCATCAAAAAAGACAACAACGGACGATTTCTGATTATCATCTGTGAAATACAAGGTCAGCCGATCACACTGGCAAATGTTTATGCCCCGAGTGAAGGTGCAGAGGCTTTCCTAGAAAGGTTCTTCTCCGTCCTCCAGAGAATAGCGCAGGGATGCGTAGTACTCGGGGCGACTTTAACCAGAAACTGGATCCGGTAATGGATAGATGTACCCTGAGCGGTAAAACTAATTCGAAGGTCAGACAAACCTGGAACAGAGGGCTGAGAACCAATAATCTTTTAGATATATGGCATGAACAGCATCGACATGACAAAGGATTTACATTTTACTCTCACCCACACAATAGATACAGTAGGATAGACTACCTCTTTGTACACTGGCGACACACTTTATTCGAGCTCGGCTAGTCCCACGAATTCGGGTATACCCGGGTGTATTGAGGTTTGTGACTGTTTTCTGCCCGAGTCATTGGTTATTTTCCAGCCAGGATTGAAGCATTTTATTCCGCTGGCTGCAATAACTGCACATTATATATATATATATATATATACTCATTACATTCATGAATTTATGCCTCTGGTAGACACGCGAAGCATTGCAGCCTTAAATCCTAATCATTATCATTTAACGATCAGCGCCCGTCAGCAGGCATGAACCCAGGCTGGGAAGGCAAACGCAACGGGCTTGTTCAGAGGTGAGGACGGCGGCATCCAGGTATCTCCAGTACATACTGGGTATTTGCTCAAATAAAGTGTGTCGGTGCAGTATCTAGCAGAATGGTTTCTCAGATCTCCCACTCGGGCATCCACGATATTTCGTGGTCAGATCACGCGCCGATAGAGCTGCGGTGCACAGATTTTATTCTTGAAAGACCAGGAGTGAACTGGAAACTCAATGAAGTTTTACTAAAAATCCCCGAAAATTCACAAAAAGTGGGGGATAGAATCAGGGAATATTTTCAGGAGAATATGGGAAGCGTGACTTCACAAGCTACCCTATGGGAAGCCCATAAGGCAACTCTGAGAGGAGAGCTCATAGGGATCGCAAGCAGGCGGAAGAGGGAGAAGGACAAAAAAATTAATCAGCTACAAGCAGAATTGGCAGTTTTTTCAGCCCTACATAAAGATAACAAAAATGCAATGACCCTTAAGGAGTTGCTAGACACCAAAACTAAACTTGATATCTTGCTAGCCTCCCGTGCTGAGAAGGAGCTGACATGGTCCAAGCGGAAATTTTTTGAAAAAGCAAACAGGCCAGATACCCTACTTGCCAACAAATTACGAGACAGAAACCAAGTCTCCCAAATTCAGACAATTCGAACAGAGCAGGGGGATCTATCCTCTGACCCTAAAAAAATAGTAAATGAATTTAAAACATATTATGAAACCCTATATGATGGGGCAAAGGTGGCACATACGCCAACCACAAAAGCCCGACTAAAGACGTTTCTAACAGAGGCTCAGTTACCAAAAGTGACCGGAGAGGAGAGGGATGCACTACAGGCAGACTTTACTATTGAGGAAATCCTAGAGGTAATGAAGTCATTGAAAGCAGCCAAGGCCCCGGGCCCTGATGGCTTTTCCAATCTTTATTATAAGAAATTCCGCAAGTTATTAGCTCCTCACCTCCTAAAACTGTGTAATTCCTTTCTGGATGGTGCCCCCATCCCGGGCTCGATGCTCCAGGCGTCTATCTCTGTGATCCACAAACAGGGAAAGGACCCAGCGGACTGTAAAAGCTATAGACCCATCTCATTGATAAACTCAGACACGAAAATATTTTCCAAACTACTACACTGGCGACACACTTTATTCGAGCTCGGCTAGTCCCACGAATTCGGGTATACTCGGGTGTATTGAGGTTTGTGACTGTTTTCTGCCCGAGTGCATTGGGTTATTTTCCAGGCAGGGATTGAAGCATTTT
>WSYH01013062.1:0-17709 GCA_036426205.1 Ascaphus truei
TGGTTCAGTCTTCCCGTTGTGGAGATACAGAGGCCGTTCGCTAGTGTTTAGCAGCCCACCAGTGCGTTCTTTTTTCTCAGAATGCTATCCAAACTGTTGATTATGGTACACTCCTAATGTCCTGCCTATCTCTCTGAGGGTATTTTCCCCCTATGAAGGAGTTTCGTTATGAGGCATGCTTTGTTCTAGCCTTATTCAAAGCTAGATTGTAAGCTCTTCACGAACAGGCCCCATAGTACACTTGTTATCGGTTTCGTCTGTTATATATTTGGCAAATATATTACAGGTTTCTTTTTAAAGCGAGCAGCCAAGCTGTTTTTTGTTTTCATTTAATAAGCGATTGCAAGCAGGCGGCACTCTCCAGGAGATTGAACCCCATTTATTTCAGCTCTGCAGGGGACACCCTGCTCTCCAGAGAGACTTACCTCCATAAGGGTGAGGGGGGAGGGGGAAAGGGGCTGGTATCTCCCTGCAGTTTAACAGACTACCAGTAACTGCCGTCCAATAGGAAGGTCGCACGCGGTGTCGTCACGGTTCCTATTGGCCAGAAGGGGCAATGCGCTCTGTAGTCCGGCTTCCTCTTGGCAGCAGGGCCACGTAGAGACTTTGAAAATCAGCTATAATGTGAACCCTGGAGTGGCTTACCGCGCACCCACTCGAAGTAAGCTACTCCGCAAGGCAGGGGGGTCCCGCCGAGCTCGAAATTAGCTGGTTCAGCCCTCCGCGAACTCTACAAATCGCACCTTCAATCCTGTATTAAAAAAATGATAAGGAAAGAAATCAAAACGGCTTAAATTAGCCTCTTTACTATTAGATTTAGGCCCAGATCTCACTAACGGTGCCTAAAGCTTTAGCACATAACTCTAACCCCCTGTTAAATGAATAAAGCTCCTTATGCTATTCGCTGCGATCGGCCCTTCTATAAATCTATGAAGATAAGATTTCTCAAGAATTATTAGTTGTGCCGCGCGTGTGAGAGGGGAATCCTATTCATAATTTGTAGATTTCAAAATGGAAGTATACAACATCGATAAAATAATACAGTCATTCAGTAGTGCGGGGTGAAAGGCCGAAAATATCAAGTAGATGGAGAAAATATTATATATATTTTATTCTATAGTACCTTACATTTATTAAATCGTTTTGACAAGTTTTACTTGGGGGGTACACAAAAGAAAAAGGAGTGGTGGTGTACATTGCATACATCTAATGGGTGAGTCACGCGGGGGGTCAGGAAGGGAGAGAGGGCAAGGGCGCTACAACATTTATACCATATAGAGTATATACTCTACATATAGTTGTAAACAGTATAGATTACAAACGTTGTAGGGAATTGGAAATATTTTATATAAAATATGGAGCAGTACTACCAGCAGTCGGGGAAAACATATCGTATATTTGTTTCGAAAATAACTAATCGTGTTAAACTTAGAATTCAGCTGTATAATGGCCACCTAAGAAACTAGTTCACGACGCCCCCTAACAAAGGCGAACATTGATGGCCTGTGACATTATGCATACACAGCCTCAACCCCTTAATAATGCCTGCGCTTGGGACATCAAAGAATCAATCGCGTTATAAGCGGATCGCGATATAGAAAAATGTACAATTGTATGCATTGTACAATAAAGTATTAAGCATACCAATAATCGTGTTGTAAAGTATTCATAAATACGAAAGTGGGAGCCACACGCATCGCGTATAAGCGGGATTCGCTCGTTAGCTAACGGATCGCGATACGGGCGTTCATGTACATCTTCTTTAATTCACCCAGGTTCTGATAAAATTCACCTGACCAATATATTGTTTCATGCGCTTATAAGCTGTTATGCTGTAATTATAAAGAGCCACACCATAATTGCACTAAAAAAAAAAAAGAACAGAATAAAAGTTGCCCCAATTAAGATGCGACTTTTGATAGCTTTGAGGGAGGGCGGGAGAGGTTACCATCTTTACCTAAATCTTATTATTTTTTATCTAATAATAATAGTTGACCAAACTTTTTTTTTATTCTGTTGACTTGTGTTGCGCTAATGTTGGCAGCATAAGGAGTTAGTTTAACAAGAATGCAGAAGAAAGAACGACATAATTTAAGAAAAAAAAAAAATGATCCTGGACTCCAAAAATAATAAACATACCATTCATGAGATTGGAACATGTTACTTTTAAGAGTGCATTAAATTTTTTCAACGGAAGCCAATTAAACGATATGCATAGTGAAGTTAAAATGTGGATAGTGTTCATGAGATAATTAAACCAGCTAGTCCGAGCAAAGGCTACTCCTCAGAGGTCCTTAGGACACGCTGCTCTCTGGCAGACAAACAATCCGCCGGACCATCTAATTGAAAAACGATCACCTCTTTCTTTTCCCCATTATGCCAGTTACACTCATTAGACAATCAATGGATTGAGTTTATGTTTGTTGTGTAAGCCCTTCAAAACATTCTCCTGATCCCCCCCCCCTTACCAATTTATTTACTGCAGGACTTTGTACATTACAGATATATTTTAACATGCATTAATGTGGCCAGAGTTACTTATACAGGTGATCTACTATATGTTCATACAAATATTTGTTTCTATATATCTTATTATTTTGAATTAGCTAACACTTGACCCTCAACGCGAAACTGTACATTTAACTTGATACCTATGTCCAAGCCTGTGAATCATTCTTACCGTTCCAATAGGTTGAGTTTGGCAGGATTTCTGCGTCAAGCTTTTCTCATTAGATCCTAAGGCTTCTTAACTTCTCTTTTTTTATTTTTTATATGACCCAGTTACTATATTTGTTTCGTCTTTGTGCTTGCTGAAAAACAGAATGGTTCTATAGCTTTGTAAATTGTTACAGTGCCCCATTGCCGGAAAGACAAACACGTGGCATGGAGATACTTAAAGGGGGGGACTATTTTTATTTGTCGCTGGACCACCGGGAGCTTTTGTTGACAGTCGGCCAATACTTTACAATGGGAAGTTCAAGCAGTCGATTGCTTCTAAAACATAGTACAGTATTGCAGCAGACGGTCTCCAGAGCCTGAACCACATTCATCTCTCAGATCCGGGACACCCCCTGCTTCCGGCAGCTGGGATACTTACCTCCCAGCGGCTTCAGAAGTCAGCCGCTTCGCGCTCTCCATGCAGCGTCAAGCCTTTTCAACGTGGCGCGCGACGCCCTGAGGGCAATGAAGTTGACTACATCATCAGGTGCCGACTTCCTATTAGAGCCCATGCGACAAGGGAGCTTGTCACGTCGGCCACAGCACCCCCTTCTGAGTTTTTTTTATCTTCTGCGAAGCAGGGCGTCCCAGAGCCAGAGCATGAAATAATAGGGTTCAGCTCCAGAGACCCCCTGCCTCCATCTATGTCAAAAAAAAAAAAATGCTGCTTGTTGGATGCTACCTCTAAGAAATAGCATCAGAATATACTTATGATACAATACATAGCAGACTTTCTCTTTTTAGAAGAGCTACAAACAACGGTGCCCTGTTCATTTACGTTAATTCTATTTTATAATAAGATGCCCTATTTATACTGTGTTTCCTTTGGGGGAAATTGCGTTTATCAATCTCGTTTATTATTATTACTATATCCTTTAATTCATCAGAAACGATTGATGTCTTTCAATCTAGTTAGGAATGTTTTATTTTTATACTGAGTTAATACATTGATGAAATCTATTGATTCCCACGTCACTGCTAATTAACCTACCTTCTTTCTTTGGTTTTAGTAGCCGGGGTTGCCACCTTTGAGCGAGGCCTGCAGCATACAGCTGCTAGAGACGGGCTACCGAAACAGCAAGATTGTCAGCTCGAAGCGGTGGGAGAAGCAAAACACCAACCTGTCCCGCTCGATACACCGGCGCTAGGCCAGTCATCTTCCCAGTGGGCAGAGATGATAATGACCGCTACCTGCAGGCAAGAGGGACTCACAAGGTACAGGATAGCCATTTCCCGAGCGGAAAGCACCCGTCACTATATGGCCCCCCCGCCTTTTGTCATAGAGTATCACGCCGAACCTGGATAAGCAGGAGAGAAAGAGGATACACAGCGACAATATACTCCATATCGGGACCTGTAGTACACTCCGGCATTGATGAAACATGTATAGTGATATTCTTGGTTTTTCAGATATATACAGTGGATTTCCTGGGTGAAAAAGAAAGTACAGGCTAACACCAGTTGAATTCCATTGCGTTCACATATCAGCGACATAAATAACAATCATCTGTTCCTTAGCAGGTCTAAAATGAGGTTAAAATACAACCTGAAGCATGACAACAACCACTGACATATTACACGCTTATGTCATGATTTATTTAACAAACTAAGCCAAAATGGCGAGAAGCTATGCATCGTGAAAAAAAATAAGCTTACACCCTTAACTAGCTTCATAGGAATTAGAATGACCTAAGTAGCCAGACAGAGTGCCCCTGCCCTAATCAAATTTATGATTAATTGCATCATCTGCCAGTGTAGGACCACCTCTTATATAAAAGGCCAAAGTCCTAGTTTAGCCAGTTCTGGCCTGGTCTGGAGATTCAGGTAGTGTGTTAAACACAAGGCCAAGGAGGAAAGACATATGACTAAAAGATATATATAATATATATATATATATACATATCATATATATTCATATATATATATCTATAATATATATATACACAGTGGTCGACAAATCACAAAAAATCTATCTAGCCCAACAAAAAATACACTCGCACACCTAGTACCAAAGCTGATCGATGCTCATTTTGGCAGCAATAGGAGCTCGCCACGATGTTAAATCCCTATCCGAACGGGGCGTGCAAATGTATAGGTTGTCGAACACTGTATATATATATATAGTTATATATAGTCATATTAGATATATATATATCTATGTATGTCAGATACATGCAGATGCACGTTTTTAGTAAAGAACCTCTTCTCGGCATTTATCCATTGTAACCACCGCCGAAAGAGAGAGATTCGCGGTACCCTCTGGAGGCCATTATCACATATTTAACTTCTTAAAGTACTTTGATGTTTAAATAGGTCCAGAATTTGTGTATTCTTAATAACATCCACCCCTACCTTTCACCCCTCTAATCTTTCAATTTTTCCTATGTAGAGCGATGAGTCTCCACACTTCTTCAGACGAGGGACATCGTTATATTTACACCATTTCGCGGGCCAAGAAAAAATATTTTTATATTAGATATATTTATATATTTTCATAAATGAATGAATTAAGTTATTATTTGTGATCTTTTTAGTGGGTAAATCAGAATGATATGATTCAGAACCAAAAGAGAAATGTGACAACTACAATGGAAATATATATATAATGAGCAATCTATAATATAATATTTATCAAGTTTGCTGCCGAAGGGACCGGAGAAAATCTTGGGCGGCGGCCTGAAATACATGTGAAGCCCCCGGGCCATAGTTTGGAGACCATGCACTAGACCATGCTCTAAACTCTATTCTACAGAACACCTCCAACAGGCCATCTGGTTGTAAGGGCTATCCCTGCCCTTCAGCAAGGTTGACACAATCAGTAAGACGCCCTCACTCATTTTGACTGAATCAAAGTGCTGAAGCGAGGATATCCAAAACTGACCTGTTGCGTGGCCTTTGAGACTGGAGTGAGAACCTGCCTTCAATCAGAGACCAGGCTAAGCGGCGAACCACCTGGTTAGCCCACTACTATATCACTTAGGCCCGTGATTTGTAAATAAGTAGGGACGAAGGGAAGATGAGGGAATAAGCTCAAGCTACTGTCCTCAGGAACGGTTTGCCAGGGCTAGGGAACTAGTAACATGGACTAGTACTTAGACCTAGGCCAAGAAAAAATGACCCTTTAGGAACAGACACTCGTTAAATTAAAGTGATGAATTGAAAATAAATAAATAAACCTTATAATTAATATGGGGTTAAGCAAAAAGGAAAACACAGAACACTTTTAAAACAAAGCAATCTAAATTAATAATAGCCTACTACCTGTAATGTCCTCGTGAGAACCTAAGATAGCAGTTGCCATATGAATCACTATGGGCATAAAAATGGCTGGCATATGAGAATGGATTTTTAACTTTGACCCTCAGGTGTGGTATAAACCCGTTGGAATAAGTTGTAGCTAAACTGGCTAAAAGAGCGACCTCTCCTTTTGTTTATTCTTGGTCGCCGCACAGGACAACAATATAGTGTACCCATACAACTGAATTAAGATTGTCGACTACTAAGAGGAGTACTCAGCTGATTTAAATAGTGAGAGTTTAATAGCTGTGCACAAGTATCTCAAAACTCAAAACTAGATATATAGGTAAGAGATAAATACTCCCGAAAATGGTACTCCAAATCTTCAAGAGTAACAAATATATTAAAAAGGGACCTAGTAGACGACGCAAGAAAAAAAAAATAATAAGTTAAGTAAAAAGCCTACAGTTTTGTAGCTAGGTGCGAAAGGTTCAAGCGGAAGCCTGCATATTACTGTGTACAAAGGTCCTCCGCACGCGCACATTCACCAATGTCTGTTAGATTCCATAAAGTAGCCCTCAGCGCCTATATAGAATGTGCGCATAGCAAATATATAAGGCACAATGATGCTCTTCACACGATGCTCCGCTGGAAACCAGCACAGCATTGACTAGTGAAGGGGTTAACGTCAGCTAAGTTATATTTCCAAGTGTATCAATAGTTTCGTTCAAGAGACACTCTGAACACACTAAATAAGTATACTACTAGTGCCAACTGACATAATAAGTGAATCAATGCCCCCAAGGTCTGCCAGTTAGTACAACACTAGAGGGATTGCATCCCACAATAATAAAACTGTGTAAGTGACTGAGACCAAGCTCATGACACGACATTGTATAGGTCAGATATGTATCTAGTTAAGCCTTCATCACCCGGCCCACCTATGAGGAAAGCTGTCAGAGCCGACGCGATACGAGCCGTCGGTTGGTGCGACGCTCCTCTGTGACGTCACAGCAAGTGATCAGTGCGGTGTCCATGCGCAATCCGCAGCGCAAACCTTCAAGCCCAGGCGTGCAGCTTTATCGAGGCGCGTGTATCTTTCAACTAACCTCCTCCCCACCAGGCTGCAACTAATGTTCTGATTGGTGCTTCAATTAATACACCACGCAGGGTTAGGAAGCCTTCTATAGGTTATCTCGATAAATGCACGTGCGCGCAACGGGAGTTAGGCGTCATTAACTATACAGGATACTATTTATATGAGAACAACCTTAGATATGGCTAAACAGCTAGAACCATAACTAGGTCGTACACTACGACCAGTCTACAGGCAGGGTATTTAGTAACTAGCTATGGATATAATTAAAAGCAACAGACTGTAACAGCCTGACTGACACTGTACTACATAGTGACTCTTCCCAAGTACTTTCCTCTCCACCGCACTAATAACGTTCTGCTGGGATGTTCATGAATAAGACCACGCGGGTGGAAGCTTTATAGGATACTATCATGACTATACAATGTGTTGTCATAGGAGCATGAGGTCTCACTTACACCGGATTTTATTTATTGTGGAAACAACCTAGTGTGCGACTACACTGCCAGACCTTGGCATTGATTTCACATTATGCCGTGCAAAGGAGATACTTTAGTGGAGTCAGAAGTGTACTCTTTAAAAAACTATTGATACACTTGAAGATAACTTACTGAAGTAAACTTCACGTAGTCAATCTGCTGCTGCTTATCCACGGAGCATCGTGTGAAGCTAGTCATTGCTGCATTATATAAGTTAGTATGAGCCACTTCTTATATAGGCTGAGGACACTTCTCTTAGGAATCTAAAGGGACATTGTGAATGTAGCCTTAGCGGAAGGACCTTGTACACAGTCAATATATCAGGCTTCACCAGCTTGAGCCTTTTTCACCATAGCCTACACTGCTAGCTTTTTACTTATAACTATATTTTTGCGTGCGTCTCTAGGGCTCCTTTTATATTCTTTACTCTTGAGATTTGAGTACATATTTTAGGATGTATTATATCCCTACATATATACTAGTTTGCTGAGAGATTTTGAGTGATATGTGACTATTACTAACATCTATCAGCGAGTACTCTCTTAGAGTCAACAATCTATTCAGCTTGTAGGGTACACCTCATATGTAGTCCTGTCCGGTTGTAATCTTTGAAAGTACACACTTTTATCTCCAACCTTTATACCACACTGCGGCAATAAAGGCTACAATCCATCTGCATATGCCAGCCAATTTAGCGGCTCCTAAGATTAATATGGCCAACCCAGTCAGCTCACAGGACAGGGAGATAGATATTTAATTCTAGGTTTTAAGTGTTCTGATGTTTTCCCCTACCCACATATTATAATTAAAGGTTTAAATTATTTATTTTCATTCAATCACTTATACCTGCAGTGCTTAGATTCAAAGCGGGAGTTCACTTTTTCTTGCCCTGCAGCAAGTACGTCCCATGGTAATAAAGAGCCCTTGATATTATACCAGAGTGCACCTGGCCGGCAGCGGATCGGTTGAATGTCATCCCGCACAGCCCACTGCGAGCGGCCATCTTAGAAAAGCAGGGCGAGACGAGAGAGCGCAGAGAGCCAGAGAGAGGAAGACAGAAGTAGCGCAAGGCTGGCGTGAGCGCAGTTCGCACCTCATTGGCTGAGCCCGCTAAAGCGTGAATGCGGCGTAGCTGCCCCCAAAGAACAAATTCCTCTCTGTGTCCTCTCCAGTCTAGCACGCCCTGCCAGTCAGGCGGCGCGGCAAGTCGCTTTCGAAGTATGCTTTACCTCAATTGGGAATTTAATGCCACTCTCTTGTTTTTGCGCCGCCAGCGTTTGCGTCTTATAAATCACGGCCCTAGAAATCGCCTTAGCCAGATTCTGTAAAAAAAAAACAATAACAAAAAAACATCAATATATGAGTGCGGAGGGGTCGCCAGTACAAAAGAACGGCTACGTCTCTGCAGATGACATCACTGCCTTTCTCATGGCCGGCCGGAGCCAAGGCGGAACGAAACGGGCATGTTTGCTCCTCACGGAGCCAGTATTATGCCTTAGGCCGAGACCTAGGGTTCATGTACCAGCATCATGTGGGCGTCTCTTAAGAGCGCCAGAGTGAGCCGCTTGAAGAAGGAAGGAATAACACCCCCATTTTTTGAGCATGAGAATTGAGTACTGTGATTAAGCCACTACTTCAAGATTAGTGATAGAGGGGTGCCATACCCGTGCGCAAGGAGAAGACTTTGCGACTCATTCATTGAATGGCGCTTACATCCACAGCACATGTATCTATCTTTATTAGTTAATTAAGTAGGCATTTACGTGTAGCCCAAAGAGGCTTGACACAAGTGCGGTGAAGTCTATAAAGTTTTCTTCAGATGTCAAAGTAACTATGGACAGTATTATAAGGCCGTAAGGCTTGCCAGAAAAGCAATATTCTCACACTAGTTATTTTTGTGTTCTTTTTTTAATTTAAATCAAGTTCGTATACTATGAGAAAAAGTAATTTGCCTAGCATTTTATTTTTTATTATACTTAAATTTGTTTATGCGCATCTTTTTGTATAACATACAAAATAACGGTAAACAAACAAAACACAGAAAAAGGGCAGGGATACAGCTAATACCAAAATAAATGGTTGTGGAAACAATCAGAAAAATGAGGTTAGATCGGGTGCAGGGGGGAAGGGGCCGCGGCGTGGTCGGTAGGCATTTAGTACTAAGTATAGCACTGTACACAAGAATTTAAAATACCACAGTAATCAACTGCAAGCTAGCCATTTTTTTTAAACATCTCTGAAGGAATTATTAATGTATTTATAAAGTAACAAGCATTTTTTGGTTCTATAACAGCACTTAAGAAGTCACTATCCCCTTACCTCCTTTCTGAAACTGGCTACCGGGCACACCCCTTTTGAGCCCTCCCTCTCTTAAGCAGTGCCCACCAATTGTATATAGTTATTCCTAGGTACACATATCTTCCCCACAGACTTGTCCTCATCTTGGGCTCCCCTTACTCGACTGCACTGACAGCCATTAGTTGAGCACCCAAGCCTGAATCCTTTATGCCCCGACGATCACAGGAGAATGGATCAGTCGGCACCTTCAGCGAATTACTTATAATTATGTGATTGTGTTGAGCAACATTAAAGGAGGGGAAAAATAAAATTAAAAAAACATCAGCTTGGACTGCCCCTAGCTTTAAAACCTATGCGAGATCAATAAAAGAAAGACAGGATCACTTTTTACTAAGTTGCCCACAGAGGCAGGGGTGCCTCCCTCAGTCACTACCAACAGGTCAGGCTTTTCATGAAGATCTCTAGATTAGCAAGTGGATCATTCGGTAGAAGGCTCTGTATTTTGCGTCTGATTGAGCAGTTGTGCGGAAGCCAAGAACAACTGAGAACAGGCCTTTTGACAGCGGAGGGCCGAGGGGGGGGAAGGAGAACTAGAGAGTGAGCGCCCCGAACTAAAGGAACAGTTTCACACTGACCATAACTCCACACGTTTACACATCAAGCTTTCGCGATTTTTTTCTTATTTTTAAAATACTAGAATGTGACAATAAAGCCATGTGAGAGTGATTAGATAATTGCTGCGTGAACTATTCGCGTACTGTGCCTAATTGCAAATGCCAAAATTACAAGTGCCCACGTTTTTTAAATATAGCCCTTTATGACATACGAGTACTTTCTGGATCAGATTTTAGCTTCTGGTTTGATGCGGTATAAAACTTGCCGGATAGCGCAGCATGTTGAAGTGTAACTTGCCCTTTGCTGCGAAGAGGACATCATTTCCAGGCAACGGCCCCACGAACCCCCCCCCCCCCCCCCCCCACCCCAAGATAGTTCCGAGAAGATTCCAGCCCATTCAATTTATGGCTGAATTTGCCCAAACTTCATGCGATTTGGTTTAGTTCTCATTCATTAGTAAGCATTCCATATTGATGACAAAGCATGCCTCGTTGATATATGTCACATCCAACCCTCTCAGTGCGACTCCCAAATTACAGAGTGCATTAAAGGCCGCCATTCAACCCAGCAGCCGCCGCCAACACAAAACATATACTTTTATAACAATAACTTAGTTGAATTAACTTCTTTGAGAAAGAAAGATAGCTTCAAGGTACTGATTCGTCTTAAGGTGAATTAATATAGTACATAGTATGCAAAAACGACAATCGCGTCACTGACGTATCAACCTATAGACCCTAAAATTTAGCAGACAGATACTTATATCTATAACCGTACTTACAATATATTGATTCCAGAAGAGGAGCGGGCAAACATATAAAACCCCAGAGTGACACATCATATAATGATATCTCATAAGTGGGGGAATAAATCCTACTGACGATCCAAGAATTGGCCAATCAGATTACTCCCACGCGATCAACATCTTTACAATGTTTACTTTATTGTATGATCGTGTCTTGTCGGAAAACACCAAAACCGCCAACTATCAAATATGTATGTCATCTTCTGACGTAGCTGTTACCATCAGTA
Source organism: Ascaphus truei (assembly GCA_036426205.1). Lineage (NCBI taxonomy): Eukaryota > Metazoa > Chordata > Amphibia > Anura > Ascaphidae > Ascaphus > Ascaphus truei. Next base: position 11,476 of record WSYH01013062.1, read on the forward strand.
CTTTAACCAGGGAACAAGAACAATCAGCATATCCATGCTCACTTGACCTATCAAATATTATATTTAGTGATAACTGGCCCTTAAGAGTTTGAGCAAAAAATTACGATCTTATTTCCCATGAGGAATTTAAAAGTCTAAAATTATTAAAAAATATTTTGCTATCTGTTGTATTTTTTCATCTCTCCAAAAGGTGTCACCAGCACATTCTCCTATTACCTCATCTAGCCCCCTGTCCTTAGCTGGCTTTATAACCCAGGTTGGACTACCCTTGATGCCATCATCTGGCCCCTTCTGCACGATGCACAAAATAACTAATGACATTAAGGTCGTTTATGTTTATTTAACATGAAAAATAAGTCTGAATTGGGGGAGGATGCCCGTCTAGGCCGGGGCGGGCGGGCACTGAGGAGGCGATTGACAGGACAGATGAGCCCCATGGCATGAAAGGCCAGCTATGTCCACCTCTGCCGATGAGATCCTGCGGCTCAGATCAGCCGCTCTAGGTAACCTCTCACCCCCTGTCAGCAGGCCTGGCCCACCCCCCAAACATCCCACCTTCATATTCTATTTATAGCACAGACCCCGAGAATACCCGCTTGTATTTAAGAATAATGACCCCTAATCTATTGTGGACAGCCGATACGCCATTAACAAGCGCTCAGCCCTGCTAGAATGGCCAGCTGGACCTGTTCAGGGTTCAATGAGTGATAACATTGTTATTAAACAATAGAGAACAATATAAGTATTATGAAATATTGTATTTAAATGTATGTCTTCGTATGAACCATGAATGCTTGTTAAGGACGTGATGCCTTTTGTCCCGACGGATCTTACCTAATGTTTTGTTGTTATCCTATAGATACACTAATCGAGGATTGTTCATCATTCGCTTTGCCTTTGATAGCCTATAAAGAGGATAACTGGGAAAGCAAAGATATTAGCAGATAACTTTCAAAGGTATAGATGTGGTCGGTGCCTGTGGGGTAGGCTCCCAGGAGATTAGTGTGTTAACATCATAAAATGAAAACAGACCCAAGGACGCAAATAACTAAATGTTTCACATTTTGAATAAAGAGCAGTTTTTTTTTTTCCTGCTAAGGGGACTCGTCCCTTTAATGCCGATGCCTACGGTGTGTCTTATTTATCTCTGCAGCCTGAAAATCTTGGAGCTTTGCAGGAAACCGCTGCCAGAAGGCAACAAGAGGGCCGAATTACCCTCAGACAATCCTTTTTAGCCGGCAATAGTGAAGAAGAGTTTAAAACCAGACGGGACTACTTGCCATGACACTAGCCACAGCAGTGGCGATCATTGTCAAATATATCGTAAGTAAGCCGTGTTGATTTTAACCTGTGCGAAGCCGCGCCCAGAAGAAAATCATTGCGTCTTCAAGCACTCCAATTACCAAATATTGTAGTTATTTGCCCATCAGTTAGTACCTAAGAAAACTACAAATTATAAAAACTAAGCGTCACAATCGCAAGCTCAGAACTAATCTATTGGAGGACGGATGCAGCGTCTGACTCCCAGCAGCATTTTGTAGTCACCCCCCACCGGAAAACGTATTCTTGTCCCGATTTGTAAAACAGCAGCAAATATGGCTGGCAACGGGCGGTCCCCAGAATTTGGGCAGGACAGCGGGTCGCTTGCCGGCGGAACCCCCCCAGCGTTTAAGAGATGTAATAAAAAATAGCATAATAACAAAAAATCAGCCACCGATGCTATCCTAAAAAAAGCATAAACCTACTGACCAAGTAATATATATTATTTTTACATACTAAAAAAAGTAGGCCAATATTACATTGAAAAGCGTTTTCCACAGTTTTTTTACATGTGTGAAAAGCACAGAGACAGCCTACACATTCCTGTATAAAAGAAATGCTTTGCGAAGGCCTAATCCGGGTTCTCACCTACAGTCCTCAAGACCCCCCAACAAGTCAGGTTTCAGGATATCATGTCAGCAATAGTGCGCTCATCAGTCCCTGACTTCAGCACAGGTGGCTCAGCGTAGTGATCAATGAAGTGACAAGGACCATGCCTTGATGTTGCTGCAAGCAGGGATTCTATGCTTCCATGAAAACCTCGACCTGTTGGGGGGCGGGAGCACAGCGAGTGTCGAATTGATGAAAACCCTAGGGCCTAGTACACTAATGCAGAGTTATGGCTTTGAACCGGAAATGACTACCCCATCTATTATGCTACATATGATATCCCTTGTACATTTGCGATTGACAAATTAGGCTAGCGTCCACGCGCCGCCGACCTGTCGCTGCCGCTACCTTCAGTTAAAATCAATCTGTCCGCCAGCCACAGCTCCTCGCGGCGCAGCTCTGCACATAGCACTCATTCCCAGCTAGGCGCTTGGCTGAGAACAGAACAAATTGATTTTCAAACACGTCTGAAGGGTCACATAACTCTTCAGCGACCAAATCACGCTCCATCAATGCATCGCTAAACACTTACCAAGCACGACTGCGCCACACACACACACACATCTCATGAAACACAACTTCACACACAGAAATAGCCCCGATCCAGCCCATGGCCGCCCCCTGCTTGCGCTTCGCAAAATATGCCAAGGACAAGCCTCGCTCTCCCACGCTTGGAGAGTGGTGTACGTCACTGCTACTCAAGCATGAGCGCGCTCAGCGTAGGCGAGGGGCCCGCAGCCTAGCCCCTCGGACATATGTGACAACAAGTAGCGCTGAGCAGCGAGCTTTTCGTGTCCCTGCGTGGAGCGTCAGCGAGCGCGCTTCGTTAGTGTGCGGTGCGGAGCAAGCGGGAAGGCCGGAGCGGGAGGCAGGGCATAGCGCGCCCGTCACGAGTGGCGACGTCACGGACTGAAATTTAGGCCTGTTAGGCCGGTCAACGTCGACGTGCCGCGCGCTCCTCAGCAGCGGACAGAAAATTAAATTGGAGTCCTTCGGCTGAAATGTCCACAGCCTGAGGGAGCGTGCGGTTAGCGCCGTACTAAAGCACATGCGCTGTGACTAAGAGGGATGTGTCCCCTCAGCGCGACCTCAACTAGTTACTACCAGCAAAGGAAATCTGATGACCTCCCGTCCTACCAAACGCTGATAACACACTAGGAGGGGGAGAAGGAGCAGCTCAGTGAGTAAAGACACTGAGACGACGTGTGAAACAGGGGGCCTGGTTCACAAACCCAGTGGCAGGCTCCTTGTGTCCTTGGGCAAGTCACTTTATCTCCCTGTGCCTCAGGCACCAAAAACATAGATTGTAAAATAGGAAAAGCACTGTATGAAATAAAGTTATTGTTAGAAAAAATAAATGAGTTTTCATGCAGAGTTACAGTATTTGTGAGCGGTTTCTCCAGCTTTTCTGATGTATTTAGTGTTGATAAAGGATGCATTTTGCATTGTCCGTTGGCTATGATTTTTTGTTATTCATGAGATAGCTACTGTACCAAGCATCAAACCACTGTGTGTGGCTAAAAGACATTAAATGTGTCACGCAGCAGTGGTGTTTGTGGCAGGTTTAAATACACGTAGGATCATTTCTTACACGCTGGTTAATGTTTTCTAAGCTAAAGGTCCGTGAACACGAATGATTATCTTCCATAGTGGTAGTAGTAATCGTGAGGTTGGCTGTTTATACATGAAATCTATGTAATTCAATGCAACATTAAGTGAACATGCAGTTATAATATTATTAGTGAACGCACTGTATGCTGCCTGCCTGCATGCATGCTGATGGATGTCCGGTGTCCCTAGGGGAAATCTCATTGGTCCCTTGGGCCGCCCCCCCCGCCACACTTCATTGGCCTGAGGCGGGAGTGAATGGCCAAAAACAAACACACTCACTCCACCCCCTCAACACCCACACACACACACGCACGCACGCACGTCACACACAACACACACACACACACACACACATACACCCTCTCAACACACACACACTCACCCCTCACACACACACACTCACCCCCCTCAACACACAAACCCTAACCCTCTCAACCACAAACAACCCAACCCCTCCAACACAATCACTTCCACCCTACATCAACACACACACACACACACCACGCCGCACGCACGACACACACACACACACACACACCACACACCCACACTACACCCTCCTCAACACACACATCCACCTCTCAGCACACACACACTCCACCCTCCTCAGCACAACACACTCAACCCTCATCAACAAACACACACTCCACCCTCCTCAGCAACACCACATCCACCCATCCCAGCACCACACACTCCCATCTCAACACACAACACACGTCCCCCATCACTAACGGCTGGCACCGGCCTTGAACCCCGCTCACCCCCCCGCGGCTGGCCGCGCAACAACGGAACCCCCCCTATCACCACTCCGCGGGACCTCACTCACCCTCTCTGGCCCAGTTCTCATCTCCCTCGTGCTCTCCCCTCTCCCCGCCCAATGGGTGCTCCTCCCTCCCGTCCCCCTGCATCTCCCGCTCACCCGTGATAACTCGTGCTCTCCACCTCGTCCCCCGGTGCTCACCTCTCCCCCCTTCACCCCGGTGCTCCTCCACAGACCGCTCCCCCTCCCCCCAGAGCACGCTCGCACCTTCAGGCTAGAGGCTGCGACCCCAGCTTCGCGCGCGTGCTCGGTCTATCTGCACAGGCCACGGCCCACACCACCTCCTGACCTGAGCGTCTCAGCTCGCCTGCCGGGGGGAACGGAGACCGCCGAGGAAACCGAGTAGGAGCGGCGGGCCTTGGGCGAGGTAGTCACCGCCGGGGAAGGGATCTTTCACCCCGGCCGACCCTCACACATGCCGTGCTGCTCACCCCCCCTCCACATGCCCGTGCTGCTACCCACCTCCACATGCCACCGTGTGCTCACCCCCCCTCCAAATGCCCCGTGGCTGCCACCCCCCCCCACTCCCTTACACATGCCCGATGCGTTCGCCCCCCTGCCCCCGTTGCTCTCCCCCGCCACATGCCCCGTGCTGCAAAACACACCCACACACACAACACACCAACACAATATCTAAAAAAATACTATATATATATATATATATATATATATATATATATTACACACACACACACACCACACTATATATATCTCTATACATAAGACACACACCAACACACACGTACACAAAACACATGTAGACACACACACATGTAGACACACCACACACACCATACAATCCACACCTACTAGACACCACACACACACACACCTATACAGACACCTATACAGGACACACGTACTAACCCGTACACAACCATCCGACACAACAGCAGACCAGTTTTTTCGTTACACAGCAACGACACACGTACATGCAGACACACGCTCCCAGTACACACGTATACAACACACAGCAGACACACGTATACACACAGCAGACACACGTATACACATGTATACACACACGTATATACACACACACACGTATACGTATACACACACACACGTAGGCACACGTAGACACACACACGTACACACACGTCTACACACACATACACGTAGACACACACACGTACACACACGTCTACACACACACGTACATACACAGGCACATGTTGACACACGTATACACGCAGGCACACGTATACACACAGGCGCACGTAGACACGCAGACGCACGTAGACACGCAGACGCACGTAGACACGCACACGCACGTAGACACGCACACGCACATAGACACGCACATGCACGTAGACACGCACACACACGTACACACGTACACACGTACACACGTACACACGTACACACATGTACACACATACACACATGTACACATGTACACGTATACTCACAAACATGTACACGTACACACACACATGGAGTCATACACACACACATGTAGACACACACACGTATACATACACATGTATACACACACATGTATACACACACACACACATGTATGCACACGCACGTACACACGTACACACGTACACACGCACACACGTACACATGTACACGTATACTCACACACATGTACACGTACAAACACATGGAGTCAAACACACACATATGTAGACATACACACACACACACACGTATACACACACACACACGTATACATACACATCATGTATACACACACACACATGTATACACACACACACATGTATACACACACACACATGTATATACACACACACACACATGTATACACACACACATACATGTATACACACACACACATGTATACACACACACATGTATACACACACACACATGTATACACACACACATGTATACACACACACACA